>JAJONR010004522.1:0-61716 GCA_029582245.1 Solanum etuberosum | reverse complement strand
GGAAATCAAAATTTAGATAAGCATGCTAACCCACTACTGAATCAAAAAATACAAACAAATGATCAAACAACAACCTAACCAAGCCCCCATAAGCTCGGCAGGTACAAACAACACACCACCTTCCTAGGCCCCCATAAGCCCAGAAGGTGCCAAATCAACCTACATACCCTTATCGGTAGCCCCTTGTCTTTGTAAGAAGTCACATAGCCCTTTTTGGCAACGATATAGCCCCGTACGCAGCGCATAGCCCTCTTAGGAAACATCATAGCTCTGTGGGCTACACATAGCCCTCTTTTGCATCAACATAGCCCTGTAGGCAACACATAGCCCTCTTTGGCGTCAAAGTTGCCCCGTAGGCAACACATAACACTCTTTGGCATCAATATAGCCCCGTGGGCAACACATAGCCCTCTTAGGGAGTAACATAGTCCCCTTAGACAACATCATAGCCCCCACACACAGTTCATAGCTCAACAGCTAACAACAATAGCCCCAAGGGCGACAACAAACAATTGAATAGGCTAAAGGCGAGCAATTTATCTTTAAACAATATATATATGAATAGTCTCCAAGTAGTTCCTAACTTAGGTCGTTCTTAACAGATTATAAGTCCCTAAAATGAGGGTTTATAACCACTCAATCAGCCAACCATTCACAATTACATCTACAAGATCACCAACATTAACTACCCTATTATATCACTCCCAAGCTCTAAGAAAACATGTCGAACGAAAGGAATAGACTTAACATACCTTTTCCTTTATAATTTATGCTGAAAATACCTCTGTCCGCACCACTACAACACTAAAAAAAAGTAAAATTAATCATTAATTAAGGACAAGAATTACTACGATAATTCGACAATCGATACGGATTACTATCTAAGAGCTAAGGTATCCATAAACCGATAAAAGATGGTTCCTACCTTTCTTTACACGCCCAGAACAATTTGAATAAAATCAAAACACCGAAAAAAACTCTTCTGCAAAAACCTCCACGGAGCTACACCGCTCAATTCACCATGAAAACTATACCAAAACGACGAGCTCGCGACGTAGGGCAATTTTTGATAAGGAGCCAAGAAGAGATCATGAACACCCAAGGATGATTTGAGGAGTAATTCTCTGATGTTTTTTGGGTTTCTTACGAGCTGGAATGAAGAAAAATGAATAAGATGCTATCTTATAAGCTTCCACCGACTTAGGCGACCCACCTCACGTGCTTGCTTGTGCAGTCTCGTGAAAACGCAAATATCTCTCTATTCTGAAGTCGTATGAATTAACGGTTTGATGCGTTGGAAACTAGACTCGTAGACCTTCGATTTTATAGGTCATAGGCTCCATAAATCTTTATAGATTGGGAGAAAACCCTCGAGACATTTGACCCAAATTTCAGAGAAATATTTAAAAAGAAACTTACGATAACTTTCGCCAACTTTTATTTTGCAACTTACCTAACTTAAAAACTTGAGATACAACCCTTGAACACTTAAAATATGACATACCACATCATTGTTAATTTATTACTCACCCTCTTTGTTTTTCCACGAAGGTACGAGTTAAATTAGAGTTTCGAAAAGTCGTGGTGTTACAAAGTTATTTTATTTTAATTGATAAAATGAGATAAAGAAGAAAAAAAAAATTCTTACATTTTTATTTGTTAAAGTGATTTTAAAAGAAAGAAAACAAGAACATGGTTCTTTAATAATATTTTAATTGGGAAGAAGATGTGTTGAAAAAGAAAAAAAAAATATATGTATTCGGAAAATGGCATTTTTGACCCATTTAGTAACTATAAAGGCATTTTTGGATCAAAGTATTGACTGCAAGAGCATTTTTGAACAAAAGTATTGACGGCAAGAACATTTTTGAGCCAAACTATAAACGGATGACATTTTTGTTCCTTTCACATAGTTTGAAGGCATTTTTGACCCTTTTCCCTTAATTTAAAAATTTATTAATGATATGTAACAACAAATATGGGAACTAATATATAAATTCTAATGTCTTTGATGCCAAGATTGACAATCCACCAACAATATGCATTGACCACACAATTGGTCACTAATAGCATTAATTCTGTATCATGTGATGACACTAGTAGTATTCATTTGGCTGCCCAATTGTTTGGCACTTCGAATCGTTAGAGTAATATATGTTTCATAATACTTATCATTTTAAAAAACCAAGATATTATTAATTGTTTATTTTCATTTTTATCTTTTGTTATAAATATGGAGAGTAGTACTGTAACATCTGGATACGATCATCGACTACAATATTAATTATGGGTTATTATTAGGATTACGATTCAATATTTTTTGCTTAAAAATGTATTAAATATATATAAATATTTAATTGTGAATTCAATAACTAAAATAACCTATGAATTAATGAATAACGAGTTCAAAAACTTTAAAATTCTGATACCATCTTTTGAATATGATGTTTGAGAGTCTGAATCCTTTTTGTGAGATCATGACTAGGATGATCCATATCTTGACCCGTGATTTGGGACATCAGTGGTCCTGCAAAACAATTCCAACGATCCATTCATGATTTAATTTTCTAGGAAACTGCATGCATGGACTCATCTAGATCTAATCTTTGGTTATATATATTGTTGTTGTTGGCATGTCTCTTCAATTTTTTATTTGATAAAAAAAAAAAAAAAAAATTGAGCTGTACACAAGTTAATATGTACATTTTTTTAAGAAAGTAGCAAGAAGCGAAGGTTCAAGTTAATTAGACCGCAGCCGGGGCAGTCCCCATAAGCATCAAGGCAAGACTGTTGGGAAACAGTAAGCATTTGTTGGTCCATAATTGCAGACTGGGCATCTCCATTCAATGATTTCCCATAAAGACACACTTGTAGTCCCATGTTGAAGAGGATAATTATTTCATGTCTCTCTTTTACTTTCTTTATTTGGATTAAATGTCAATTCTCATATTTATTGGGGGATTAGAAAACTTGTCATCTATTGGCTGATTATCCGTTTCTGCTTTAATTATTTTAACGACTTTTTTTTTTTGGATGACTCCTCTTTGTATTCTATTGACCAAAACAATATCTAACTTCACCGACTTATACTTTGATTTTAAAGGCGACTCCTCCATTGTGGGGGTAAATGAACAACTCCGAGAAAAAAAAAAATGAGATAAAGAGCAGATGGATCCTATCCTCTATATCGAACACTCATTCGTATTTATTAGAACTATGCAGTAGCATGGTTATGGTCGGAAATCAGAATAGTAATATCCTCTTAATCTTTGACCAATGTCTCTTAAATCATTTTCAGACACTGTTTCATATACTAGCTAGTTGCGATGCAAATAATTAAAGTTTGGACAGATTCATGTGTCATGAGATATGTTGGTCAATTATGAGGCACATGCTTTCAAGATTCTCGATGCTAATGTCTTGGTTTAATGGACGAAAAATCCTAGCAAATACATCATCAAAAGCTGTCCTCCTTAATGCCCATTTTACCCTTTTCCACAATGACTTAGGTATAGGAAATGACAATAGGACGGAGCGGATTTGTCCTTCTATGGGGTCAGGTGGAGCGGGGTGTGTTTGAAACAATTTTTTGAAAATCTTATACGAGGCAGGTTTTACAAATTAGTTCTTTAATATATTCAGTGTAATTTCATAACTGAGTTCTGAAGAGGATAGGATGTCCCTTGCCCATTACCTTTGTTGGATAGAAAAACGACTTCCGAGAGGCCTTGAACTCAAAAGAAATATTATATTGAAGTAGTTCGATATAATATTACTGTGTATTATCTAAGTTGATGATGATTTAAATAGTTTTAAGAAGCTAAGCTACTATATAATTAGAGCCTGGATCAATAATAAGTTATTTTATGGCTTAGCTTAGACAGGCTCACATGATTTCATAGTCTTTTTCCCTACCTTAGGCTAAACTTTAACAAGGTAAGGAATAAACAGGTTTAACTTTTAATTAAAATAATATTTTCAAGCTGTCGTTATAGCAGTCATTTAGGTGGAATTTGTCACACTAATCATGATTAAGCGGACCCATTTACCCATACATAAATATGTTACTCCCTCGGTCGCTAATTACTTGTCCACTTTTGAATTGACATACCTATTAAGAAATCAATAATTGACATAGTGAGTTTACCAATTTACCCCTATTAATTATGAAGTGGATGAATTAAAAACTAATATTTTCAAGAAATTCTACCTTTTTCAAAATAATTAATTGAGGGTATAATAGGTAAAAAAAAAAATTGTCCTTTCTTGATTTGTCAAAATGGACAAGTAATTAGGGACAACTAAAAAAGGAAACGTAGACTAGTAATTAGAGACAGAGGGAGTACTAGTTTAAGTGAAATATAATAATTTTTGTTCCTAAATAATTTTACTTACAATTTTTTTTTATATCTTTTTTATAAGAGATTTTTATTTTTACCTATTAGAGGTTTGAAAGTCATTTTCTTTTATTTATTTTGTAAAATGTCAAGAGATTTCACTTCTCTATTTATTATATTTTTAAATGGACTAATTTTTTTCATGAGATTGGAATCCATGTGTCTAATGATTAAGCTAGAACCTTTATCTCTGTTTATTTAATTTTCAGCAAATATTCCAAGACAATTTCTTTTTATCCTTTTCTGCATTTACCAATATTTTTTTTTGTCCCCTTTGTTTGTTTGCTCTGTAAGGCTTCATTATTTTGGTGACTTGGACAAATGTATGTTTCACCCTAAGAAGGAAAAAGAGACAAATTTGTTTTATTGGAAGAAAATAAATGTATCTTTTTGGGGGCAACCAATGGTCTCAACTCATACAATTAATACTTTACTAGTTTATTTTTATCAATGTAACTTAGGGTAAATCCAAAAATAGTTTTATAGTTGTGGAAAAGTAACAAACATAATTGAGGAAATGACCATGTGAAAGCCACTTTGCTTTTTGTGCAACTTTCTTTCATGATAAAAAAAAATAAAAAATGCTCAACTCACATAAACAATGAGTATATTAAAAGATAGTTTTTTATTTTTTTATGAAGTCAAACAAATTAAAATATGTATTTTTTATTAAATTAATATGAAAAAAGTTAGAGATGTCAATAGTATTTTTAATATTTAAATTTTAATTATAAATGATTAAATTGGTTATATGATATGAGATGAAATAGAAGAACAACTGGAAAATAAATAAAAAATACATATATTCTTTTTACAATTTTCTTTTCTTACAAATATATAATTTTTAAATTCAAATTGTAACAAATAATGTGATTTCCCGACAATTTACATCTCATCATCTATTTAACCACTCACTCATAGAGACAAAGGTAAACGGTTACTCAAAAACCCACCAATAAACCTGTTTTTTTTCTTCTTCTTCTTCACAGATCCAGTTACTCCACACTTCCATTCACCGCCGGTAACAATTAACCGACAAATACTCCGCCGGTAAACTTCATTAACATATTATTTAAGCCAATCCACATCAAAAGAACTCATCCTAAAGCCCCGCCGCCACAACAATACTTCTCTTAATTCTTACTCTAAATTACTCCAGTTTCTATCTCCCTTCTCTCATGGAGTCGACGACTAACAGCTGAGCTATTCAGTCGCAATCACCTCAGCTCATATTTATAAGTTGTTCAAACATTTTTTGTTTCAATTTTCTGTTAAATTTTGGATCTTTGAAAGGAAATGGAAGAAGAAAGAGGAGTGTTAGCACAGAAGCTGATTGAGGTAGTGAACGAAATAGCAGCCATTTCAGATTTCAGAACTTCGGTGAAGAAAGAGTATTGCAATCTAGCTAGGAGGCTCAAATTATTGATTCCAATGTTCGAAGAGATTCGGGATATCAAAGAACCAGTTCCTCAAAACTCCATGATAGCTTTGGTTTCCTTGAAAGAAGCTCTTGAATCAACCAATGAATTGCTCAAATTCGGCAGCCAGGGAAGCAAGATTTATCTGGTGAGTTCTTGTTTTCAGAATCGTACTTGATTATGTCCACCTTTAATGATAAATTGATCTGATTCTTCAGATTATTTTAGATTCGCGTTGATTAGTTTGAAATTGATACAGGGTTGATCGATTGATTGAAACTGCACACTTACCTGTAAATTAAAATCCAGTATGTTAGGAGGTATCTGTAAATTAAGACCCTATATCTTTCTAAATAATCAAGAACCTAGCTATCTAAATTACGAAATGGACAATTCATCATGCTCTTGGAACAAGATCATTGCTTTGAGGCTCGATGTGGAGACAAGTGGATCTGTCTGATCAGTGATCAATGTTATCATATATCTACTTGATTAACCTCTATGTGAATAGACCAAATTGTACTGCAATAGTATCCTATCCTCATCAACATTCTTGATCTTGTAACGAAGGGAGTCAACAAGTGTCTTAAGATGCTGGATGAGGATGAGTTTTCAAATTTTTTATTAGGATGTGTGTTTTTATGACTCGGTCCTTGAATTATTGCACATCATTAGTAGATTGTGCTATTATTTCTGATCCCAATACTTAAGTTTGAGAAAGCCACTACCTTTTCGCCACCAGACCTCTTAGAAATGTTCTTGTTTCCTGGGCAATGATTTCATATCTTTGGCTACTGGTTCAGTTTTACGTTTTTACTGAGGATAACAGCAACATGAACAAGATTGACATGTTTAGTATGATAAAATGGAAATTTTACTTGCTATATGGCTGAACCTTTATTGAACTTTTCTGGTTCATCTACCTCTCCTACTGTCCAAAGAGTGTGGAGCTGACAGTGAAGGAGATCAAATGCAAACTAAGAAATAAGGAGAGAAGAATCCATGCACTTATGATGAAACATTTGGTGTCCTTCAAACCAACTATTCGTTACTTGCCTCTTCAGGATGTCAAACTGGGTTGGACTTTCTTTATAAGGATAATTTTACATTCAATTCTTTGTTGAAAGGAAACTAGTTGCAATAAGGAAGGTATTATAGAGAAGCTGAACAGAGTTGCAATGCAGGGATTACAAGCTTTTATGTGTCTTTTGAGTTAAATATGTGATGACCAAATTTTGAGATGAAATGTAGATTCTGAGGATTGAAAGGTGTGTGACCATCTCATCTAAAAGTTTAAGTTATTAGGGAGAGTGTACTTTTGTTTAGTTGATTATTTCTTTTTTTTTTCTTTTATAACCGTGGTGTGTCCGGGCCAACAACGTGCATGCACCTGGACTAATTTCATTGGATACCTATCACCTCCCACCATCAATAGGTACTAGGTAACTTTGTCCACCAAGGCTAGGGCAGATGGAAAGAAATCACCTAGTGTTTTTTTCTCTACTAGGATTTGAACCTAAGACCTCATGATTCTCAGTCCACTTCATTGACCATTGAGTCATACCCTTGGATGCTTAGTTGATTATGTCTTTAACATGCTACTCATGTGCAAGCGGGCCTGATACTTTTAAATGGACCACGTGGATTTTTTATTTATTTTTTAAATGGGTGGCATTGAGACTTGACCAAACCACCTCAGGTAACCTTCTTCGATTTATCCTTTAAGCATGTAGTGTGCTACTTGTACCCTTTCTATCCTTTAATTCTAATCTTATATGATGCCATCTACTTAATATCTGTATTTCTACTAGTGCTCATGTTGAGGACAAGTTGGGTATTAGAGGCCCAGCAACACTAACTCTCATATCTCATATAACATTACTGGTCTCTCAACCGTTTTAGTTTACTTTGGTCAGTACTTAGTATCTCCCTATTGGGGAATTTTGTTGTAACTATTTATGGAGTAGTTGTTTTCTTTAGGGACTGGACTCTAATGGATTTGGAAGCTATTATTTCTGCTACCTTAAAGTGAACCTTTAATAGCCTGCCTGATCCACGGCTTTTAGGTCATCAAGACGTCTGAACTCCTCATTTCTTCTCCCTGAAGTGCCGCTTTGACATCTACTAACTCAAGCATTTGCATGGTAAAATGATTCTCATAGAGCAGATTTCTATTTTAACCGCAAATAATTCGTTACACCTATGAATGATTTGCTTTAGTCCTCGTAGAACACTGTATGTTTCGCTGAAACATCAGGATTATTCAGGCTTACAGAGTAAAGTTCAATTTAGGAATTTTTCTTTGCAGGTCGTAGAAAGGGAGCAGATAATGAATAAATTTCACCAAGTGACAACCCAGCTGGAACAAGCTTTGGGTGGAGTTCATTATGAAGAGCTTGACATATCTGATGAAGTTAAAGAGCAGGTAAAAGACATCACCTTATTACGTCTTCATTTGTTGTCGATGGATACATCTCTTGATGTGCAATTCTTCTTTTCCATCTGTGGCTCCAACTTCCAGGTAGAGCTTGTCCTTTCTCAGTTCCAAAGAGCCAAAGGAAGGGTTGATACACCTGATGCTGAACTCCGTGAGGATCTATTGTCCCTTTACAGCAAGAGTAATGATCCTGCTATAGATCCAGCTGTCCTAAGGAAATTGATTAAGAAGTTACAGCTGACTGGATTATATGATCTCACACAAGAATCATGTGCTTTGCATGATATGGTCACTGCTACTGGTGAAGATCCAGAGGAGAGGATCGAGAAGATGTCACTTGTACTGAGGAAAATTAAGGGCTTTGTGCTGACTGAGACTCCGGAGATTGATTCTTCTTCGAGGGAGAAGTCTTCAACTTGTAGTGGACAAGCATCTATCGAGGCAACTCATAAGGCCCCAGTTATACCAGATGATTTTCGGTGTCCTATATCCCTGGAATTGATGAAAGATCCTGTCATTGTTTCATCCGGCCAGGTACCATTTTTGGATCTTTATCATGCTTTTTTGGTTAAAAATGAGTCGCACCATTATCTATTTCTCTTGCTACCTCATGACAGGAAAGACGTTTTAACAGAATCCCTCCATTTCTCCTGTCTTGCATTATCATCTTGCCTTGTGCGTGCATGGATGTTAGTCAGACTGGCAATTACACAAGGCCTTAAATCATTTCATTCAAGTGTTGCAAATTCCCTATTGTCTAGTTTCCCTCTTCTTTTTCTTTTTCGGTAGATGGAGTAAATATAGCCTAAATGATCATGGAAGAAAGCACCTATTCGCGGAACATAAATTTATGAGTAGAAATTCATTAAATTATAGGTTTAAAAATACAATAGGTTCAGTGCTAAGAATCATAAAGGTTGAACCCTTTGAGCTTAGATCTTGGATCTGCCTCTGTGTGTATTAAGTAATAACTCCAATACCAGTGGTTCCTACACCCAATATCTCTATGACTCTTGCTTGTAGAGGCAGATGGAACGTTTTGCCCCTTTATAATAGATTTTGGCAAGCTTTCAGATCCAAGCACATTTTCACTCTTTCTCCGTGAAGTGCTTTGAAATCTTTGTTATCACTTTCAAATAGAGAAAAGAGGAAAAAGGTAGAAAGTAATTCATTGTTTTCATATTTTATTTTAGGGTGAAGAAGACTAGTTCATATGCGAAAAAGTATAGACAGATAGGCGATTTGTATTCATTTAATTGATATGGTCCTTACTGATTTATGAGATTATTTCTTTAGAAACTAAATAATCTGCCAAAATCTTGATACATGATTTATGTCGCATTTATGCTTGTTAAAATGTATCCACTGAAATATTGAGGATGCACATGCCTTATGGGTCTCATGTTCATGGAAGATGTGGTTTCGTGTTTGTAAGCTAAATTTGTACTGTAGCTATCATTTCCATATCGTAGTTTGCTAACATTTAGATGGTGTCCACCGCAGACTTACGAGCGTTCTTCTATTGAGAAGTGGCTGGAAGCAGGGCATAGCACTTGTCCCAAGACACAACAAGTCCTCACAAGCAGTGTTGTCACACCAAACTACGTGTTGCGGAGCCTCATAGCACAGTGGTGTGAAATGAATGGAGTTGAATCACCCAAACGACCAGGTAGTTCATCCGTTAAATCAACATCCGCGTGCACGCCTGCTGAGCACTCGACGATAGAAAATCTCCTGAGAAAGCTCACATCTAGCAGCCCTGAAGATCATCTCTCGGCCACAGGTGAAATCCGCCTGCTTGCTAAACGCAATGCTGATAATCGTGTTGCAATAGCTGAAGCAGGTGCTATTCCTCTGCTTGTTGACCTCCTTTCCACACCCGATTCTCGGATCCAAGAGCATGCTGTTACAGCACTACTTAACCTCTCTATCTGTGAGGATAACAAACGGAGCATTGTAACATCAGGGGCAGTGCCTGGTATCGTCCATGTGCTTAAGAAGGGGAGCATGGAAGCACGTGAAAACGCAGCAGCCGCGCTATTTAGCCTTTCAGTTATTGATGAGAATAAGGTCATAATTGGTACTTTTGGGGCAATACCTCCACTTGTAACATTATTAAGTGATGGCACCCAGAGAGGGAAGAAAGACGCTGCTACCGCACTTTTCAATCTGTGCATTTATCAAGGGAACAAGGGCAAGGCAGTAAGGGCTGGAGTTGTGGTCACTCTAATGGGGCTGCTTACGGAACCTCAAGGTGGTATGGTCGATGAAGCACTTGCCATTTTAGCGATATTGTCTAGTCATCCAGAAGGGAGGACAACCATTGGAGCTGCAGGGGCAGTTCCTGTTTTGGTAAATGTGATCACAAATGGTTCTCCCAGAAACAAAGAAAATGCAGCTGCAGTTTTGGTACACCTTTGCTCTGGGGACCAACATCATCTAGTGGATGTTCAGGAGCTAGGAATAATGGGACCATTGCTGGATTTAGTACAAAATGGCACTGAAAGGGGTAGACGAAAGGCAACCCAGTTGCTTGAACGAATAAACAGATATGCTGAGCAGCAAAAACAGGCCCAGACAGAACCCGAGGCTCCGATTCATAACCAGCTTTCACAGTCACCACCATCATCGACAAATGTCCTGGAATGCTGAATAAATAACAACTACTAGTGGGATCAGTTATATTAATCCTCGCTGATCCACATCGCTCCAGTTAAGCTGCTCCTGGAATACTGTATGCTTTTCTTTTATTTATTATGTTTGGCTTTTCTTGGTTTCTATTATAGCATAAATTATAGAAAATGGGTTTATATATATGGGAGAAAGGTGGAAGATCACCTGATACCTCCATCATTTATTTGTTTTCTGGGGTTGAGGTGTACACTCCCAAGGATATATTGAGGGGAAAAACTGTGAAAACATGAACTCATTTGACAATATTGAATGTCAAAGTGTACCATTACAACACATGTACAAGTGAAAATCTTCCTCAGTTTTTATAGAAGAAGATGCTTTTCTACATTAGTAGTCAAATTCTTGATAGAATTATAAGAAATCATTGGTATTTTCTTTCTTTTATTATCAAAACTGAAAGCAACACAGCAAATACATCGGGTTTCAAGTTCACAATAATCGAAAATCCACTTTAGCAGGTTGTTACTTGCTTTATGAACCTGTTCCACATTCAACTGGAAACAGTTAAAATTCACAATTCTCGAAATCAGTTTTGAGCCAGAACAGGGAGGGGTAATTAGAACAACTTCAGATTACTGAGGACATGATCTTAGATAAGAAGGTATGGAGGTCGAAAATTAGGGTAAAAGGCTAATAGATAGCCGAGTATTGTTGCACCTCTTATGTGGTAAAAGAAGGGGACTAGCATCCTCTTTTCCGCTTCTCAGTATTAATAGTATTATTTAGTAGTCGTGTTATGTTATCCACTAAAAATAATCACACAAGTAGGTAGTAAAATGATTTCTACTCTCAACAATATGTTCAATACATAATTATATTTGTAAAAACAACATCATGAATATAATACTCCATGTATGATTTCTACTCTCAACAATGTGTTCATAATATATTTTGTTATATGAGTGGTCCATAAATAGAATTCGACTCACACATAATGCAACCTGTTAAAGATATTATTAAGTATAATACAGAGGCACACAATTCAATGCAATGTAGAGATTAGATAATATAAGGTTAGTTGGTCACCTGTGGTGAAAGAACACAAAGATCATCTCAAAAGGCACACAGCCAATCAGAAAATGCTTGAAAATTCACTTTCAAGGATTCCTTCTTATAATATCAAAAATGTGATATATTGCACAGTATGACCTATTAAAGTGACCAGTAGTACTTACATGTGTTGTGTCTATCGTAAATGCCATTGCATGTGCAATTATTATAGTTTGCTTTTATGTTTTTTTTTTATATACATTTTCATTTCTGTTTCTATCATTCATACCATACTTTTAAACAATATATCTATCAGTTTGCGTACCATCTTTTAAGAGCATTGATGCCCACATAGAGCCCTCACAAGAAGAAAAATGGAAAGTAGTGAGGAAAAGCAAAAACAAAAAATCATGTTTTTGAAAAAAAAATTACAAAGTTCTTTTTATTAAATTTTGATGTTTCTCTTAGAAATAAGTCAATAGCATCAATCGACAGAGAGGGTTGTTCTAGTGGTAGAATACTAAGGTTTCATCATTTAACAACATCTTATTGAATTTATTCACTTTAGAATAACTTAGATATGCAATGTCTCGAGTTCAGCTAAAAATGGTTGAACTTCAGCCTGCATAAATATAAGGTAATGCAACCTGCACTATAAGCAAAATTTGTTGAAGTCATACAAAAATTTAATGACTAAACATCATTGGGAAATGCTTGAACTTCAGTCAAAATGTCAAATGAATGTCTTGAATTTAGACCTTATCAAAACTAACTTCAATTACCACATATTTGAAGTTGTTCTGAGATGAGTAGATGTGCAAAAATTTATAAGCATAACTTATATTGTGACGCCAAAATAAGGTATATGTGTACTTAGGCCAGCACCAAGTGATGAGGGTGTGTAATTGCCGAACTAAATTTGGACAGATTAAAATAGGTTGCGAGCCTTCAACAGGTTACTTGGGCTGAGATAAGGTAGGTCAGGATCGATGAGCTAGATATTGGGTCAATGCCGATCCACTACATTTAATTTTCTTATGAATTATTTAATTATTGAAAGAAATTCTTTATTAGGACTATATATATATATATCAAACAAAAATAAAGTATTTTTAAAAATATTTTGATAAGATTTCTCGTGAGTCAATTAAGCTATATATTTATTATTTAGCCCCAAATCAGCTCAACTTTAGATAGGCTTAATTAAGCGGTCAAAATGGTCTAAATTAATAAATGAACAGATTATTAATCTACCCAAACTTAAACAGATTCGTTGGTATCATATTTTTATTGGCTGATTTTTTTTCCCACCCCTACAAGTAAGTAACTAATAATTTTTGCCATAATTTTTTTGAAACTTTTTAAGAGTGTGAGCTCGTGAATAGTAAAGGAGATAAGGTCGAACCTTTGGTATTATGAAGTCTACATGCATAATTATGTCGACATAATAAGGTTAAGTTCACAAACATAATACTCTAATTTGGAGTAATATGGTTAAAGTGTATTGAAAATTATAGAATATTATTTACGAGCAAACTAAACTACTATACAATTGATTATATAATTGTGGCATCATACTCAACTTTTGCAGTTGTGAGAAAAATAATAATATTAGGACCAGGCGCGGAGCGAGGTGGAGTAATTACCATATATATTTATTTATTTATTAATATATATATATATATATATATAGAAAAGAGTAAATACTGAAAATATAGCAAATCTCTCTTGCATTTAACATATTTTTATCAAATCCCCACTTTATTTACATGTAATTGTCCAGTCCAAAGAAATAGGGTAGAACAAAAGGGATATTTCTTTTTTATAAAAGGAGCTAGATAGGATTTTACTTTTTCTTATAGTCCACTTTTATCAACTTACTCCAGTATTCTGATGTGAACTTCAACATGAAAATATACTTCGTACCTCAATAAAATAACAACCAAGCTAAAAATTGTTGGAGTTTCAGATTGGTGGATTAAGAGTTAATAATTCACCTCTTTATATAATTTTGGACAACTCTTACCTCTCGAGTTCGTTTTTGAGTTGAGCTTGATTCAGAATTCATTTTTCTTAATCATAATATTAAAGTCAGACACATTCCAACCTTATGTTTACCTGATGTTGTCCCTCGTCTCACCTCGGTGGTTTAAAGTAGTTTTTAAAGTAACGTTAGCCAGATGCTAAATAAAAGAAATCATAGATTCAAGTTCTTTGTGATGTTAAAAGTTTATCCTGGAAAGTAGAGTAATTTTTAAAATATACTACTCCTATTAATTAAGTGAAATATTTTCATTCTAATTTGCAACAAGCTAATTATGTTAGTACGTATTTATTATGATAATAATAATGAATGTTTGTATATATATTATATAAATAAGTAAAGCTGCAAGGGGTGTAGCTTTCCAACTATATATGTCTGCAATATAATTCATGAAAGGGTAAGCTTTTTTGCGTGGAATTGCGGAAAAGCCCATATGTCTGTGAAGGGAATTAGATTCTAACACCACCAAATGATTTTTTTTATTAAATTAATTCAGCAGATCCCATCTTCATAATCATGCATTAATATAATCTTTTTTTTTTTTTTCAAAGACAGATAATTACGCGTCTAATTATACGATTCCTTTGAATTCCAACATGAAATTTTAAATACCAAAAAATAAAAAGAAATTTTAATATACATGCACGTGCATGATCTTATTAGTATATACGCAAATCTTTTAAAGTCTCCATCCAACGTCAAATGCATGGCCTTCATTTCATACATGTTTTTAGTTGCATTTAAATTCTTATATCAACCAATGGCCTTAATCCCCTGTTTTAGCTTCTTCTTCTTTTTTCAATCTCGTGATGTATTTTGGAAGTAACGTTCTATATCCTCCTCGTGTTCCACCTTTCTGGTGAAATACGACGCATCTAGTCGATAGTTTATTAATTTAAAAAAAGTAAAAAAATTACGTGACACGACAAGTTAAAATGAAGTTAATTCTTGAATGATATATGTATGAAAATTATTTAGTAAAGTAACTTCTCTATTTTTTACAATATCTCAAGTAAAATAAAATCAGGTTAAGTTTGATAGTTAGAATGTTGTTTCTAGAAAGAAAGAAAAGCTTCTAGAATTGTGAAGGACTACTTTTTGAGAGAGAAAAAATTCTTGTTATTGAGCTTATCGTTAAAGAGTAAGATCTTGAATCTACAACAATTAAACGCGTTGGACAACCAAACAACTCTTCAACCACTTAGTAGAATTTAATTTCTAAATTTATAATTAGCACAAAGATATTGACACAAAAAGGTGAATTATCATTATAAGCCATTTTTTCCCCTAATAATTAACAAAGTAATCCAAAATATACCATGTCCTATAAATATTCCAAACCAAAATTTCATCGACTGACAAGTGACACCTATTTAAATTTAACCCATTTAAAAAAGGTATTATATTTAAGATCCAAGCCCAAATTAAAATAAATCTTCTATAATATTTTGCCAAAAAATTAAGGCAGCCGCCCCTCTTCTCGAAAAAAAAAAAAGAAGAAGAGGAGAATATAGACCATGAAAAAATTCACACGATTTCCATGGCCGATTCTACTATAAATTTCTGCTTTTTAATTAATAGAACATAGCAATATATGTCGTAAAAGATTTTAAAAAATGGAAAAAAGGAGATTAAAAAGGGGAAGAAAAGAAAAAGAAGAAGAAAAGGAAGAAGAGGAGGAGGAAGGTAAATGGAATGGGGCCTAGGATCAAATGATACAAATTCAACTGAATTCAATATTTTTATCATATAAAATTTTCAATAAACATCAAAATTTTGAACATTTACTTTTATAATTATAAAATGAAATAAATTCAGTGATAAGAAACATAACGATTGAATTCATTAACCCTAATTCTAAATCCCTCTCTACTAACATACGAATAACTCATTTGATTTTGAATCCCTCTTTACTTGTCGTACAAATACTTGTTTAATTCTAAATCCGTTTCTACTTGACATATAAATAGTCGTTTAATTCTAAATTCGATTATATTTGACATAGATACACGTACCAATTACTATAGGAATCTGATGAAAATGATGTGTTGATGGAAGACTGCGTTCATGTCGTTATATTTAGGGGCTAATTGGAGACCCTTATGCCTCAGGCACCCCACAAGCACAACCTTTCTTTTCACCCTTAGCTTTTTCCTCGACCAATAACGCGTATATGCATGTTTCTTAACTTTTACTAATTCTATAATCACGCTTTTAATTTCTCCACTTCAATTTATAATATTCTACTTCTAGCTAAAGTGTGTTCGGTACGGAGGAAACTATTTTTTTTCTGAAAAATAAGTGGATTACATATTTATTTTTAAGTGTTTGGTAACTGGTAAATAAAAAAAGAATATTATCCCAATTATATATATATATATATATATATATATATATATATATATATATATAAACGTATATATATATAATTGTGAAATTAGACCTGACTCACGCTCCCAAAAGCTAGCTCATGAGGGGGATTTGCCCGAGTCCATATAAGGAGACCAAATTTTCATCCCTTATCGATGTGGAACTTCTTAATATTAATCTAAAAAAATAATTTGGGGGCTGGGGTTCAGGGGTGGGATACTCAATGGGTGAGGGTTGAGGGTTGGAAGGAGAAAATGAACTTGAAATGTTTTTTATGGAACTTATTTTTCAGTCCTACTTCTATTAAGAAAGTCAATTTTCTCAAATTTTACTAACTAAACATACAAAATTTGAAAAAAAAAGAAGCTAAAAGAATGTTTTCCTCCTACACACCATTATTCTTTTCTCCTCTTTCCTTAATTATATCCGTAGATATTGAAATTTTATGGGACTCTATAAGATGCGTTCAATTTGAGTTGGGACTCTATAAAATGCATTCAATTCGAGTTGGGACTCTACAAAGTGTGTTCGATTTCAATTAGGATTCTTGGAGGCTACTCAATCCTAAACCCTATTTCATGGCTATATAAAGGGTACTAAATTCCCTTAAAAAGCATCTCGAAAATTCCATTAAGAAATCGAAATCTCAAAAATTCCACCACAAATTCATTAAATATTCATAAAGAGATTAAAATTTCAAATATTCCGCAAATTCATGGAATGTTTATAAAGAGATCAAATCCAAATCATCTTAATTTGAGAAATATGCCACTAACGACCCTCGAATTATGAAGATCAAGTCCAAATCATCCTGGTTCGAGAAATACACCACTGACGACCCTCGAATTATGAAAATCAAGTCCAAATCATCCAAGTTTGAGAAATACACCACTAACGGCCCTCGAATCATGGATAAATGTAAAGAGAGAGAAGAATCAAGGGAGGAACAGAAGTGTACCCGTAATATTTATCAATAAAGTTATGTTTTTTCATTTTTTATTTGTGATTGTAATTTATTTTCTGTTACTTTAAAATTTGTTGCGAACAATATCTTATCGTCATTTGATCATTTTAGTAGAGTAAATATGTCATGATGGAGCGCCACCTATTATAGTAGGATAAACATAATTCTTTCACCCTTAATTAAAAGTCTCAAATTTGAATCCTTAAAATATATATTAAAAAGCCACGATAGCTCGATCAAAAGCGTTTTCCTCTCTAATGAACCTTGCGTGGCTTGGATCCAAATTAGTTGGGACGGAAAATAATTAAATATCAAACTAGATGAAAAATTAAATCTTAGAGAAAGGGTCATGATGGTGAAACAAAAACTAAAGTAACCATTAAAAAAATAACTAAACCATTTTCCCTGCTCAGTTTTACGTGACACACTCCTTCTAATATGTTTGCATAAATTAAGAGTGAAACATTTTCATATATACTTAAATTAGTTAAATATTCTTTTAATTTTAATTTACTTTGAATGACACACTTTCACAGCCATGAAAATATCATGAGATACCTAAAATTACAAGTTTTAAACGTAATTTTAGTATGTATCAAAAGTTTTTTCTTCTTAAATTTTATAACTAAATTCAAAGAGCATGTCATGCATTAAGAATTAAAATGAAGTTTAAAATTTTAAAAAATATATTTAAAAAATGTACTACCATTCTTTTAATTCGAAATAGACTAAAAACAAGTGTTAAGATAAAATGGAACAAATTAAAATTAGTACTATTATTAAATATTTAAAATACGACAGTTGAAAACTTTTTCCCATAAAGACATTTGAAATGTGTAAAGTATGATTTATTTTGTAACCCAAATAGACCATATTGTAAGAATAAAATAAAATTTTGTCTAATTTAAACGTTTGATTCGGTTTGGGAAAATGAACACTACATTTTTACTGTTCATTTTGATATGACACAAAATTGAACTGTGTCACCCTACTAAGAAAGTAAGAATAAAGTACATTATATTTTAGCGGAATTCAAACTAGACACCTTTCAACTTTAACTGTTAAAATGAGATTTCATTTACTCCGAAGGTCATTTGAGTTAATTACGGCAAGGTATATTGTATAATATTTTTTCTATTTTAATTTATTTGTCTTGTTTTTTTTTTTAAAAAAAATATATTCTGATTTGTCAACTCATTAATCTTAATATCATATATAACATATTTAAGATTACAAACGGAAGAATTAATTTTGTAGGCCACTTACATATTATTTTTTTCAAGTTTTATGGCCTTAAGAGGTTTGAAAAGTCATTTTTTCTATTCAATTTGTAAGATTTCCTCGGCCAATACATAACTTTAATATGATATGTACACAAATCTTACCTATACCTGATACCTCCGTACCTTGCAAAATTAAAGTTCATGTTCAGTTAAATTATAACAAATAAATTGAAAAAAAGAGAGTATTAATTAATTGAATTTAGGAATAGTTTCATAGACAAATAGATTTCCTTAATTACAGAACTCAGCGATATGCGCTTAATTAATTAGTAAACTCATGAAAGATTATTAATTAACAATGGCATTGACCGGATTTTTCGCAGTTATGTTGGCATATTAACAATGACTTCTCTTTAATTATTTGATTAAAGTAATATCTTTCTCTTCACCATAAGCTACCTGGAGCCCTAGACCTTCTGAGATGTTTGAGATCCACAAATGCTCATTTGGTACTAACCTTAGAATTAAAAAGGTTTAGTTATTAGTTTTTATCAATTTGAAAAAAAAAATACGTGATATTTATATGTTGTTGCAGATAAATTTATTTTATTTAATTATATTAACAGAATTCAAGCAAACTGTCAAGTGTAGGAAATTTCTACCACTATCCGTTACTAGGTATGTCAATCTTTTAAAATGTTAAATTTATATTCTTGAAAATAAGATAGAATACCTACTACAGGAAAATGTGATTGATGACGTAAAAAAAAAAAACTAACACTCATATATATAACTTCTAACTCTTTTATGATTACAAATTTCACTTTTTAAAGGTGGACTACTTCTAAATATCTTTAAGAATAATGTAGAAGTTAAACTCCAAATCAATTAAGATTTACTGTTGAGATGTTTGAGTTTTGAACTTATCTCCACATGAGTTGATTACTTTTAAGTATGACATCAAATTGCATGTGGGTCGATTAAAGAAAGCTACCCATAAGCTTTTTAGAAGATATAAACAGACAAGTGCAAAAAAGCAGAAAAAGAGGAGAAGAAGCCCAACTGTTTGGCTAATTACCCCAAGGTACCACAAAAAGTAGTAACATTTCTTAGGTTAAGTTCACAAATGGCTCTAAAAGGTGTGTTGTTGGTTTTTTAGACTCACTCTGCATAAATTTAAGATATTTCAAGACAGTGAACGTGATTAATTAATCATAAATTCTATCTTAAAGGTAAAAGTTAAGAACACATCATTTTACTACATTTCTTAACTAACAATATTATCTATATATCGTTAACGAAACCCCCCAAAAGAAGAAAAAACACAAAGGGTCCAAAGAATATCACTATAGATCATTATGTGGTTGTGCAATGATCCATTTGACTGTCCCATTTAGAATTTGAAATACGTAAGAGAGGATCCCACCATAAAATAAAGCTACGTACTATAGCTGATATATAATAGAGAGTCACTATACTTTCCTTTTTATCACCCACTAATAAATACTATTATGTATATATCAACAAAGAAAGCTTAGATGCGAAGGAACTTCACTCCACTCAAAATTACTAAACCCTAAAAATATAGTAGTATAGTAAAAACAAAAAGAGAATGTTAGAAGAAAAAAAGTTTAATTAAATCTCTCTATAATATGCTATAGCTACTTCCCCCTTTTATGTTTTTCCTTCATCTTCTTTCTCTTTTCCTTTCCTTTCTTTTTATTGGGGCTATGGTATTCTCTTTAGTGTGATTCTCTCCCACCACATATTTCCAAAAAAACCTATCAACCTTTTTATATAAAAGAGATACAGATCAAAGAGATCAAAGAAAGAAAATCATGGTTTTCTCATCTTTTCCTGTGTATCTAGATCATCCCAATTTGCATCAGGTATGGATTTAAATCTTTAATCCTCAACCAAAAAGAGAACAAGTAATATTCATATTCTCTACTACTATATAGTCTTGTTCTTGAATATACTAGGTATTAATTAGACTATGAGTACTTAAAAACATAGAGTGAAATTCCCTAACTTTGCTTCTTTTTGATGTTTTTTTTTAGTTACAACAGCCAGACGGCCATCAACAAGGAAATACTGGGCTGGAGAATCCAGCCCAGCTTCCAACTCTGCAGCCCCCACCTATGCAGGTGGGGGCTAGTCCGGGCTCAATCAGACCAGGTTCTATGGTGGATCGAGCCCGGTTAGCTAAGATTCCACTACCGGAAGCTGGATTAAAGTGTCCAAGGTGTGATTCAACAAACACAAAGTTCTGCTACTTCAACAACTACAACCTTTCCCAACCAAGACACTTCTGCAAGACCTGTCGCCGGTACTGGACTAGAGGGGGCGCCTTGAGAAGCGTGCCGGTAGGAGGAGGATGCCGGAGGAACAAGAGAAGCAAAAGTAGTAATAACAACAACAGCTCAAAGACAGGTGGCAGTAATGTCAATACTAATAATACTATTGCTTCGGGTACTTCAACAAGTGCAAGTCCTTCAAGCTGCAGCACAGAAATAATGAATGGTCGCCATCACTTCCCTCATGAGCAACCAACGCAGTTAACTCCTCTCATGGCTGCTTTCCAAAACCTTAATCATCACTACGGCGGATTTCAGCCTCCTCCTTTGGTTTCAACACACCATGGGAATGGAAGCGCGCTTGGTCATCATCATGAAATGGGATTTCAAATAGGGAGTAGTACTAATACAAATAATACTAACAATTTACCTGTACCCTCAGGAGGAGGAGGATCTGATCATCAGTGGAGATTACCATCTTTGGCAGCAAACACAAATTTGTACCCTTTTCAACACGGTACTGATCAAGGAATTCATGAATCATCATCTGGTAACAATAATATTAATGCTCATGATGACCAAGGCTTAAATTCGACGAAACAGTTTTTGGGAACAATGGAAAATAATAGTAATCAATATTGGGGTGGAAACGCATGGACAGGGTTTTCTGGATTAAACTCATCTTCTTCAGCAAGCCATCTACTTTGATTTGATTAAGCTTCATTCATGTAAGTCAATTTGTGTACTTGACTCTGAAGGATTAAAATGTTGTATGTGTTGGGAGGGGGGGGGGGTCTAAATTAGATATATAGTATACTGGGGGAATATTTAAGTCTTTGTTATTCCTTGGTCATTATCATCACTTGTAATTTTACTGGATGTTTTTTTTTTATAACTTAGGTGTGTGAAGTTGTATTGTGAGTTTCAATTTGGGTTCTGACATTATAATCTGTTTCCATGAAATATATGTTATATATATTGTTGTTTAATTTCTGATAATTTATCTCATTTTACCATCCCAAGTGATCCCAACCCTAGTCAATTCTCATATTTGCTTCTCGAGTTGATTTCTCAGATAGTTACTCAGTTATTAGTATATTATTCGAGAAAGTCATTTCGTTTAGTTGAAAAAAGTTGGAATCAAGAAGGTTTACTTTCTGAAATATATAACTATTAGTTGAGTGACTTGAGAAATTAGTGTTTCTTTGTTGAATTTAGTGTAAATTCTCAGTATGTTCACTTGTATGAAGTTGTATTCCTTGAGTAAAAAATATACTACTACATTAATTTTTCTTATTTGATGGAGTTAAAAATTCATCAATTTCAATCTTCATTATCTGAAATTTACTAATGTTACTAATGGTCAAGTGATCTTTCATCATTGACTTGCTATATTGGCCGTTAGATTACTCTTCAAAAGGTATCACGTGTTGAATAGCATTTTTGAAGAATTTGATCAAGGTTAAGTAACTGTGAGTACTAATTCAACATGATATGATCTTCCATATAACCATCGTCTTTTTTTGATTTTTTTATTATATAACCAGTCTTTTTACATGGTCATTAATTTAGTATGAACAGTTTGATTTTCCATGCTAGTAACTATAGATGGTGATATCTCTTAGCTACGGTGCTACTTTTGTACATATTTTATTGGATTAAATTCTAAAATTTCTGCATGGTCATGTTTTCTTCATTTGATTGTTACAAATGATTATATTTTTATATATATGATAAGAATAGGAAAATAGAGAGAAGTGAGATTCGTTGTCGGTTGTGAGTGGGATAAGTGGTGCTTGACAAGATTTAGCAACGAACAAAAGAAGGAAGAAAAAATTAAAGAGAAAGATGAAAAAAGGCATTAGTCAAAGAAAGAAAACGCCAAAGTTTCCACTAAAAACCATGCAAATGTTTTACTACTACCACATGTTTGTACCCAAAACACAAGAAAAATCCAATCACAGATAACTCAAAAGAAGGAAAAGTGAGGATTCTCTCATAATAATCTGAGTGTCATCATCATTTTTCCGTTAAAAGAGAAAGAAGAAGAAGAAGAAGAAACTAAGAGAATTAATACTACTCCATCATTGACATTATATCATCCCCACGTTCATTCATTCATTCATGCAGCTAAATTAATTCTACTCTAGCTATACTATACCTAGGTCAAACCTCTTTATTCTTTGTCTTTAACTTCATCTTTTTAATATGGAGGAAAATAATCTTAAACATTCATAATCACCTAAACAGGAAAAAGATTCATTCGTTCATTTTTACCTGAATTGATACAATACTTTTAAGGAAGCAATAAATAAAATGATAACTTTACTATAAAATCACCCTTTGAATATAATTTAATTCGGTGTTTTGAAAAATGACTATAATTAATAACAAAGATAATAAGTTAAGAACTAAGTGATAAATTATGTCTTGATTTTCTAAGGTGAATAAGCACCGCTATAAGAAACACAACGAATCAGTGGCAACAAAATATCCATACTAATCTCATTTAGCTATGGTTTAGTGATGGATTACAAAAAAATCCAATTAGGTTAAAGCTTATTAGCTGAGGATTACTGATAAATTTCATAGTTAATTCTATACTTTCTAGTATTATATATTGACTAAAGCTAGACATCTCTTTTTAATTTAGTGGACAAATAAAAATAGACGGAGGGGAGGAAGTACTTACTAGTAAAATATCAACTGGAGAGTTGGTGGTCTAAAAAGATAAAGGGGAAGTCCAGAGGGAGGAATTTATTTTTTTACTTTTGCAATGGCCAATGCTACATCTCGAGCTACGAGGGTTTTGAATAAAGCGATATGGCCCCGCTGAGTCTGTTAACCCCTTAGGTAAAAAAAATATAAAGCTGATACTATATATTTATCACAAAAAAAGCAACGCTTTAGTTTACCCCGTCTGCATCTTTCTTATTTCCACGTAGAATCTGATTCAAAATTTTGAATTTGATGAGACTTTATATGTTGTTACTTTTGAATTCATTCTAGTTTTGACAATATGAGTTCAAAATTTTATATATAATGAAATTTATGTATGTACATCTATAAATGCTCTGTATAAAAAAAATCTTGTCTATCTAAAAAAAATTACGAGGTATTTCTTATTTAGAATCAATTTATCTCTATAGTTTCATTTTATCGTTTAATAATTTATCGTCATACAAATAAATGTATGTAGTAACTTTTTTTAGATAACAAGTTTCAGTTTTTTTTATTTATTTCTTCCTTCTTAATTAAGATTTTGTGTATATACTCAAATATTGTTATATAAATTGGGATGAGCAAGTAATAAACTACGCTAGTTTTTTTTTTTTTTTTTTGGTAAACTGCGCCAATGGCATGATGCCTCATGTTCCATCCTCAAAAGGAAACACCCCAACAAAGAAGAAAATTAAACATTTTTCTTCTCCAGGTATTATTATCAAGTTAGCAGCAGGAAACGACAAATTGAATACGCCTTATAGGTTCGGTCGGATTCTGATTTAAATCTTATATTTTAAAAAATTCATTAAACATATATAATTAAATTATTAACTTAAAACTCAATAACTTAAAAATATATAAAATTTTGAATTCATAAACTTTAAATCTTAACTCGCTTAATAGTTTGTGCTATATACATTGGAGTGGAAGCAACAAAATCAAAGAAAACAAAGTAAAGGGTAATTTGTGTTATACATAGGCATGAAATTGTGCTTTTCATGCGGCCCACCTCCGGGCATGGATAAGCGTGATATGTTTTTATCTTTTTGCTATTCTGTTTCCGCTCATCCACCTTTCACTTTTTCTACACTATGACTAGCTACATTATCTTTTGGTTTTTCCCCCTAAATGTAACGTTTTGTAATTAATGGCAGGTTTTTAATCCTAAAAATATTCCGTCTTAGATACTTACGCAATTTTGTGTCCGTGAAAAATGAGCTTATTCTAGCGGTATCATATTTTAATTTATCATTTGATGCGAGAAAAACAGACTAATCTATTTAGTGCAAAGATATAATCGTTATAACGTTACATGAAAAAGATATTTAAATCATGTAGTACTACACTAACCAATTCACACACAAAAAATAGAGTAATTTGAACCTTTATCAATTCAAATAGCATTAAGAACTCTATGAAATTAGGGGAGCTTTTGGATTGAATTTGGGCTTTAAGACTCCAAAGTGGTAAGTATGGGCCTAAATGCAAACAAATAGTTCTAGCGAAGGTGTGCGGGTTATGAATCTAACTGGACTTCGGTTACAGTGATGATTCTCTCTTTAAGGCCCAGCCTAATGGTTTGAATTGCTAAAGAAAGTCTAAGATGTGTAATCAAGTTATACCCACTACCAACACGCTTTGTCGGAAAATTATATCATATATATACAAGTAAAGTGATAAATAAAGTGGTTAAATAACATATTTTGGACTCCCTTGACACAATAATGTGTTGTAGTCAAGTGGTTTCAAGCTCTTGAAAGAGCCAAGACACACAAACTTAAAGTGTTTGTATGTTCGTATCTCACTAACAAGCTCACCTTAGCAATGTAGTTTAATTTTACATTATTTATTTTTCACTTTTTAAGAAGAGCAAGGTCAATTTTTGAAATTTCTAACTCCGCCATTGCTTTTGATAGGAAGTGTTACCGTTACTTTTGAAAGTAGTTTCTTAATCTCAGTTCTCATGTTTGTTCCAAAGTAAGTGTCACCTTAGGTATTCAGGATAAAAATTTCTATGTTTTTTCAACTATAGTCTTATACTCCATCTTCTTAATAGTGTTCAATTTTCAAGAAATACTAATATGAATGATTTAGTAAACTATACGTTATATTTATTAATTTCTGAATGAACTGTAATTTTTTCTAAAATAACACTTACTTTTGGACAGAAGAAATATTTGCTATAATATTCATATTTATTAATATTTAGTATTAAATCTTAGGAAATTATTTGAAAAATATGTAATTAACAAAATATAACTAGTCTTATCGATTTTTTCTTCAATTTGCTACGATTTGCAACAAGGTCGACAAAAATGTTGTGTGGATAGGTCAAACACGGCTACGTAATAGCACGTCTCCAGAACATTCCAATACCCATTAAACACGTTCAAATATTTCCCTTGATTGGTCAGATTTAGAAAAAAGAACATTCTAGAAACGTAACACGCACGCAAAACGCCTAACCCGAACCCATTATATACTCTTTCTCTTCCGCCTTCTCTTCATATCTCATTCACTACTTTCTTCTTTCTTCACAAACCTCATTTTCTCTTGTAGCTCTCTAATTTTTTCTTCTCTGATAACCTTCACCGTTTAAAGCAATGGCCGGAAAAGGTGAAGGACCGGCGATCGGAATTGATTTGGGGACTACGTATTCTTGTGTAGGCGTTTGGCAACATGATCGTGTGGAGATCATCGCAAATGATCAAGGAAACAGAACTACACCGTCTTATGTTGGATTCACTGACACTGAACGTCTCATTGGTGACGCTGCTAAGAATCAGGTCGCCATGAATCCGATTAACACCGTTTTCGGTAAGCTTTTGATTTTCCGATCTAATCATTTCTTATACATTTGTTGCTGTTTTGAGTAATGTGCTTCTTGATGAGTTGTATATCTAGTGTGTTTGTGATTTGTTGCGAGATCGAGTCTGATGATCAATGACGTGATGTGATTCGTTTAGCTTGGTTTATATAAGTCAGTATTGTTTTTGCGAGTACCTTAACAGTCCAAAATCACGTACAAAAATGAAATATATGTGGCCATGTCCAGTAAAACGGATCCGCATTGTCCTGATCTCGAGTCTGAATTATACTATAATTTGTCTGGTGAATTAGATGAGGTACAGGCAAGCTGATATCATATTAGTACTATTAAATAAGCAGCCTGGTATATGAATAGTGGAATAAAAACGTGTAGTGAGCCTATAAGCTTGGCACTGGTGCTATGTTGAGTGAATTAATCAGGCAATCTGACATGGGATGAGAACATCTTTGTTATTAGAAACAAAAAGGCTAAGACCGGTCTGCCTTATACATCATGAGAACTTGACTGAATGGAGTGCATCAGTGTATATTGGTGTGTAAATTCAATTGGATTTGTAATTTAGGTCTGGTCATTGGTGTGACAGATGTTGATTCTTATTGGTGATGTTGAATTTGATAATGTGGCACTCTTTTGTTTCCTTAGTTGCTTAGTACTGGGGATCGTGGGATTTTTGGGATTATTTTTATCTGGAAGTATATCATTGCTAGACGTGCAGTGTTTATATGATTTCAGTTTTGGTATACATCTAGTGCTCACTGTGCTTTCAATTGGCAGATGCAAAGCGGCTTATTGGTAGGAGGTTCAGTGATGCGTCTGTACAGGAAGACATGAAATTGTGGCCTTTCAAGGTTATTCCTGGCCCTGGTGATAAGCCAATGATTGTTGTTAACTATAAGGGTGAAGAGAAGGAATTTGCTGCTGAAGAAATCTCTTCTATGGTGCTGACAAAGATGAAGGAAATCGCAGAGGCCTTCCTTGGATCTACTGTGAAAAATGCTGTGGTGACTGTGCCAGCCTACTTCAATGACTCACAACGCCAGGCTACAAAGGATGCAGGAGTTATTTCTGGACTAAATGTCATGCGTATTATTAATGAGCCTACAGCTGCTGCCATTGCCTATGGATTGGACAAAAAGGCTACTAGTGTAGGTGAGAAGAACGTGCTTATATTCGATCTTGGTGGTGGTACTTTTGATGTATCCCTCCTCACTATTGAAGAGGGTATCTTTGAGGTGAAGGCCACAGCAGGAGACACTCACCTTGGAGGTGAGGATTTTGATAACAGAATGGTGAACCATTTTGTCCAGGAATTCAAGAGAAAGCACAAGAAGGATATCAGTGGTAACCCGAGAGCTCTAAGAAGATTAAGGACAGCTTGTGAGAGGGCTAAGAGAACTCTCTCTTCCACTGCTCAGACAACAATTGAAATTGATTCCCTGTATGAGGGAGTTGACTTCTATTCTACCATTACCCGTGCTAGATTCGAGGAGTTGAACATGGATCTCTTCAGGAAGTGTATGGAACCAGTTGAGAAATGTTTAAGGGATGCCAAGATGGACAAGAGCACCGTTCATGATGTTGTTCTTGTAGGTGGATCCACTAGAATTCCCAAGGTGCAGCAGTTGCTGCAAGACTTCTTCAACGGCAAGGAACTCTGCAAGAGCATCAACCCAGATGAGGCTGTTGCCTATGGTGCTGCTGTGCAAGCTGCCATTCTCAGTGGAGAAGGTAATGAGAAGGTCCAAGACTTGCTGCTTTTGGATGTCACGCCACTTTCTCTTGGGTTAGAAACTGCAGGTGGTGTGATGACTGTCTTGATTCCAAGGAACACCACAATTCCTACCAAGAAAGAGCAGGTATTTTCCACCTACTCTGATAACCAACCCGGAGTATTGATTCAGGTGTTTGAAGGTGAGAGAGCAAGAACCAGAGACAACAATCTGTTGGGTAAATTTGAGCTCTCTGGTATTCCCCCTGCTCCTAGGGGTGTGCCTCAGATCACAGTCTGTTTCGACATTGATGCAAATGGTATCTTGAATGTGTCTGCTGAGGACAAGACTACTGGACAGAAGAACAAGATCACAATTACCAATGACAAGGGTAGGTTGTCAAAGGAAGAAATTGAGAAGATGGTCCAGGAAGCTGAGAAGTACAAGGCGGAAGATGAAGAACTCAAGAAGAAGGTGGAGGCCAAAAATTCATTGGAGAACTACGCTTATAACATGAGAAACACAGTGAAGGATGAGAAAATTGGTTCTAAGCTTAGCTCGGATGACAAGAAAAAGATTGAGGATGCCGTCGATCAGGCAATTTCATGGCTTGAGAGCAACCAGCTTGCAGAAGTTGATGAGTTTGAGGACAAGATGAAGGAGCTCGAGGGCATCTGTAATCCCATCATTGCAAAGATGTACCAGGGTGCTGGTGGTGATGCAGGTGTTCCTATGGATGATGATGCTCCACCATCTGGTGGTAGCAGTGCAGGACCTAAGATTGAAGAGGTTGATTAAGCGGTTGATAAAGATACTAGTAGTTGGTTTCATTTTCATTAGTATAGTTTAGTAGATTACTTTGAACTGGCTCTTATTTCAAGTTTTGTGTTGTGAATTTCATACTGATGTTTTTAAATAGCGATACTGAGTCTTGCTGTTTACTACATACTCTTTTTGGATGCCTATTGGAACTTGATTTTTTAAGTTTTGCCTACTAACCAGGAACCAGGAACAAACTAACAACTGGCCGAAAAGACAATTGATTAGCAAATATTCTGCCAAAACTATCAAACAAAAGCAATAAACCTGGAAAAAAAATTACGCTAAGTTTATCATCTTATTTTAAAGCAGATACTTGTTGGGAGTCTTGCTGCTGCAATTTAATAAGTTAAGCATGCCTAATAATGAGTTTGATTCAAAACCATGAGTTCTCTCGTTAACATATTTTTTTTCCCATCAACTGCATAATATGCTATTGCTGTTATTTTTTCTTTGGCTACTATTGCTTTTGAATACGCAATTCAAGTACAAATCAAAGGCCATTGATCCGTAATTTTCAGGTACAAATCAAGCCTTAGCCCTTCACCCCACAACTTGGTGGCTTTTGATCTTAAATAAATTAGTTAATATTGTCAGATGTACATTACTAAACTGGAGCTCATGTTCTCAGAATCCTTCACTTTGAAACATAGTTTATAGCCGATGACAACAAACATGTTAACTGTCCGTAATACAGCAAAACCAAATGAGTGAATATTTATTCATAGTTAAAAGGAAAAAGTCATATCCTGCCTACACTATTTGATGGTTCATCGGAAGCAACTCACTGAAACTTCCCCAGAGAGAAGGGGAAGTTTTGAAACATAGTCATAGCCAGCTCTCTAAAGCTATGACATGGTAAGGCTTTTTATTAAGTTCGAATGCCTGCTAAAATGACACACCAAAGCACAATACTGTAGCTTATGTTGTACACAAGCAATTTGATACAAACTACCTTCTTCCCCTGTTAAGCCTCTGGAGGTGATAATTAACGCTACCCCAAGGCTTTCTGTTTTTGCCCTGTAAAAAAGGTGTATCACAGGTCAATGTTAATGGGGGAGCATATTAAACCATATGGAGTACTATTTGTGGCAACCAAATGAATAAAACCATATCTTTTTTCTAAATAACAATGAAGAATACAAGTAAACTGGGTTTGAGAATATATACATACCTGAGCCTCCATGCATGCACTTAAAAGTGATTTTTGCCTGCTGCATTTATCGTCCTTGTTATGATTTAGAGTCAAACAATTAAGAAATGTGACCATATCCTTCACGCAAGGTTTTTGGAGACTTCCGAAGTTCTTTGGGTTTATGAATAAGGTACCGGCTTTGCGGCCCATCCTTCAGCAGTTCAAACTATAAAGTATAAAAGACAAGATCATGCTTGGTATAGCAGGAAATAAGATCTGCAGGGGGGCTAATAGGAGAAAATCACAGGTAAATGCAAGCATCTAGCGGAGTAGTCATATAAGATTACAATCTTTCTGGGAAAAAGACGAGCACAACGAACTATATTTTCAGAAAACAGAGAACACTAATTTCACTTAGGTTTGACAAACAAGTAACTCTCAACGATTAAAAGCAACCTACAAACATGTGCACGTAGAACAAAATGAGATTTGGTGATAGTAATTTTACCAAGTATATAGTATGCCCACATATCCAGCAAACAAATCCATTCATTTCATAGCCAAAGTTTAGTGTTGGATGCCATATTTAACTTGTGTGAAGGCAATACCTATTAGGCATTAGCTACTTGCTACCATTGTCAACACAATAACTGCAATCCAGATCTGCTCAGTCCTTAAGCCACTAAATGTATCTTTTCTTAAACCTTTCAGTCCCATACTTGTCCTCCCTCACTGAAATGACAACGAAACTTGATTCCTATTTTACTTTTCGAATTGGCTTGAGGTATTAGAAGAAACCATAGCTTCTTTTTTTTCAAAACATTACCTGTTATTTGACATAGTCACATATAGTGGCAAAGCCAGGGTTTTCACTAAGAGGTGTCAAAATATGAAAGAGTAAACCCACAAATAAGACGAGGAATCAATATATAGTAAATAAACATTAAAAAAACTCTTTTACCTAGTTACACGTTGTAATTGTCCGACTAAGGGGGGTGTCAACCATTGAATACATGTGGCTCCGCCACTGGTCACATAGAAACTTCAAAGAAAGCAGCGTACTGATGCTTACAATCAGGCATGTCTGATTTAGAAACACACTGAAGTACTTATTATGCTATCTGGAGCAGGCATATAGATTGATCAAACAGCTGAATTTACCATATTCCCCCTTCTTCCAGTTTAGTGACTAAAGAGTGGTCAATTTTCCTTATTTTTCAGAAATAAATAAATGAGGTGATCATTTTTCAAGTCAGAAACAAGTAGTATGATTTTGGTAGACTCTGGCATCTAAGTATATATCCCAACATTTTGATAGGTAACTAAAATCTTGATGGGGGAAAAACTTATCATTATTATCTATATCGATTATCAAGTTCTCTAATGTCGTGTTTTTTTTTGTTTTGATAACCGAGAGTCACTGGCACATATATGGGTCTGCCCCTCTACCCTTCTTCACCTATATACCAGCCTTTTGCATATGGCGGGATTCAAACTCAAGACGAGCATCTAACCCACACATCACTCCCACCACTGGACCAAAGCCCTTGGGCCTCTAATGTCCTATCTTAAACTCAATATCCTACATGAATGGATTTTTTTTGTTTCAAGAGGTAACTTAATTCAACCCTGTATAATTAATTCTTAAATTTGAAATGAGCCTAAAATAGAATTAGCCTTTTGGAGTATCATGACAATAAATTTTATAATTTCCATTCCATTGCTGAATTCAAACAAGGATTACCATCAGAACACTATAAAAATATGACTTATGGTTCTCTTTTCTCCTAATTAGAGGAATACTTTTTTGAGAAAAACTGATTATTACGAGTCCAGATGATACATGTCACATGTTTGCAGCCATTATCGCATAGAAGCAAATACAATATATACAAATGCAGATTAAGTTGTAAAAATTAAGGAAACTTACAACTCCAAATCGATCGCCGCAGAAAAAGATATTCGCCACAGGAGATGGAGAAGGTTCGCGACCGAGGGAGAAAAACTCAGTGTAAATTTCAAAATGGGCCTTAAAACGGGCCAAGTAGGAGTTTCAATTTGTAATCAACTTTATGGATGATGATTTTCACAGTTAGTGAAGTTAATTGAAACATAGCCAGCATTTGTAAAATATTAGTAATTAAAAACAACCATTAGATTTTAATTACTTCCTCTTCTTTTGTGCTTGTTACACACATAACAAGTCATTTGTGGTTATTTCCAACTGGCTATATTCTAATTAGCAACCCTAAAAGTGGCTATCCAGGAGTATCATTATATTTTTTATCAGAATAAAATTCACTAATAATCACTCTTTTAACTCCTATAATTGAAAAATAGCAAATGACTCCAGGTTTTAAATTTTAAAAGTAAAAAAATTGACTAGTGAGCACTATATCTAATCCTTGTGTATTTTATTTAAAAAATTGTGTTTATATAGAAGCCCTACCGATAATTATGACCCATAAATTCCAAAAAAATTCTCGAGAATCATTTATTAGATTATCACAAATGAGCTCACAAAATTTGAGGTCAAATAGACTCTATCAGAGATATTGCTGAAAATTTATGTGCTAATACACACAAATATTCGAGAAAATCCTGATTTTCTATTATTATTTTTTTGGTTGAATCCTTACATCCAAACTAACATAGGAGCAAATATTTTCTGATCTATAAAACATTTATCTACAAAAAAATTGGATTGAATTTTATATAATGTATACCTTATATTGAAAATAAGCATAATTGTGTCAAAAACATCTCGATTCGAATACCATTTAATGAAATCGAAGTGGTAGTAATTAACTTATCAAATGCATAACCAAATATATACTTTATCAAATGTCCTAGGAGAGAGGATTAATAGCCATATTATAAAAAAGGAAAAATCTTTTCTGGTAAAATAACATATTTCACATTATGTTATTTTATCTTTTTAACTTTAGTACATTTTAATTAAAAAATAGAAAAAAAATTAATTTATTTTAAAATAAAAATAATATTATAGACTTTTTAAATTTCTGGTCATTTAGCAATTAACTTCACAACTGCATAACAGATATATATTTTATCAAATGTCCTAGGAGAGAGGATTAATAGCCATATTATAAAAAAGATATGATTTTCATTTTTAATAACCAGTTAAAAAGTTACGTTGTTTATTCACAATGTTCACTTATTTACGAATTTTATGACCTTTTGGCTTTTTGCTTTTATTGATCAAATATGCATATTTCGGATCCAGCTCCTTGCTATTACGCTTCCCTACAATTTTTCCAACTTCACATTTAGATGAATTACATGTTTCATATTTAACTTGGTTCAAATTATTAATATAAACAAATGTCATAACTATAACTAAGTGAATAAGTTTTAAACTAATACTCATATACTCTCCCAATTTTGATAAGAAAAAACTATTCCTCGTGTACTCAACAATATCATTAGTTTCAAATCATATGTTAGCGTCATAATTTAACAAATTTGTTTTAGTAAAATATGGTGTCACAAGTTCAAGTTCATTGACTAACCTATCTGCTTCTTCCTTCATAAACTCATCAATCCCACTAGCAGAGAAAAAATCTAACAAGAGAACTCACATTGGATTTGGAGCTGAGTTATATCTATTCTCAGTCCCATCGAGCAATTGAATTGACTAATCCAAACCTGAGGGTAAAAAAACACTTATTAACCCTTTCAAAATGTTAACACAAGCCCAAACTTTAAAAGTTCTTGATAATGAAGAAAACTAATTTAGGTTAATATTTGTTGGCGATTTGTTTTTCTAAACCCTAAGAAGGAAACTAACATTGTGAATGCACAAATAAGTATAAATGAAATAAGGAGCGCACAATGATTCATTCAATCTTTTTTCATTACACTCTACTTATAAAATTATAATAGAAATACTTTATATATTTAAATCTTCACACTTTAAATTCGTAAAATAATTCCAACTCCACCACAAATTATTAAATGAATTTGAGATAAAACAAAGGTAGATAGAGAGCTTTTGCCAACACTAGTTAGAGAAGAAGGGTGATAATCTTCTTTAATTCACAAAATGAAACCACAATTACATTCACAACATATTGCACTATATATTTGAAACAAAGGATAATATGATCACATGTACTACTATTTTAGATCAAAAACCAACTACTAACAAAAACAAGAAGCCAATCAGATGAAACACACTGCCACCACCAAAACATCACAAATATCAATAGTAACCAACTCTCACAAGGACCCTTTTAATTTCCACATAGAAAGTTAAAGACTGGATGAGGTCTATCAGAAGCACCAATTCCAAGATCAGTAAAACAGTTCGCTTCCACTGAATTTGAAGTAATAATACTGGACTGATGATCATGAGGAACACAAGTAGTCGACGAAGAAGAAGAAGTTGTAGTCTTTTCTTGTAAAACCCCAGTTGGTTGCAGTGGAAAAAGATTCAAAGTTTCTTGATTTACAAACTCCTTATTTGCATTTGGGCTGTTGTTTTGTTCACAAAGATTCAAAGATTCTTGATTACAAGTTGCTCTTCTTTTGAAACCACCTGGTCCAGGGATGATCATACTAGGAACAGCTGGATACTGCTGATAAAGCCCTAGATTGTTTTGTGCTGTGTAATAAGGGCTGCAAACAACTACAAAACCTAATTCAAATAAGTACTACTATTATAATAATATACATAGATCTAACTTATAGGAGTAATACTATAAAAAATATTTTACAAAAAGTGTATGTCATAATAACTAGTTTGTGACGGGTTGTTGAAGACATAGTTAAGTAAATAAATGTATTTTTCTACTAAAAAGATTAACGTAGATTTTTAGATAAAAAGTCATAACTACTGCAGCACAGGTAATTTGTACTCGGTATTTTTCATTTTACTAATTTCATTTTGTGATGGTTATTAATTACAGTAACTTTTTAGATGACGACATATGATTTGTGTAGAGAAATTATTAAACTCAATAAAAACGGTATGATAGAAAGAAAAAAAGTTTCCAGGTGGGAACTACTCTACTCCTAGTGTGAACATAGAAGTGAAGGCAGCAAAATGAAAAGAGACAATATATGTCATCAGAAACTGAAAACATACCAAAAAAGGAAATAAAATCTTTAAAAAAAATAAGCAAAATGTCCATCAGAAAGCTATAATCTCGTATAATTATTTGACTTTTCAAACACTTACTTTCGATTATGAATTAGAGTAAGAAAATTATTTGACTTTTCAAACAGTTATAACACCTTCACGAAAAATGAGATGTCGAGGGAGAGAGCAGAAATTTGATTACCATTTGGGCAATTAGGTGGTGGAAAAAAAGAAGTCCGATGAAGAAATCGATTGTAATAAGCAAATTTATCTTGCTTCTGTTTCTGGCGTTGCCTTGCCTTATGATTTTGAAACCAATAAAAGACATTTTTACCCTCAATGTGACCAAAAGCCCTTAACCTCCCAGTAATCTGTTGTATTTGCTCAGCACTTGGTGTCCTTATCCCTTCCTTATATAAACTTTCAAGCAAATCAATTTGTTCCTTTGTTGGATTCCATCTACATCCAACTGGAGTTCCACCAGATGTTAACATATCCACACTACTCATATTATTATCACTCATTTTGCTAAAACAAAAATTAAAAGAGAGAAACAATATTCTTAATATTTCTGCATGGCTTTTAGACTTATTTATACTTCTATATATAAATTAAAAAATATATATTTGGAGAATTAACAAAAGGGATTGACATGCGTATTGTTTTTGGTGCTGAAAACATGGCGGTTAGCGGCCGATAGGAGGGATTTTCGTCTTGGTATGAATGTATGCATGCATGAAAAGACGGAAATACCCCTATATTGGACTTGTCTCGGGAAGGAAAAGAAATGACTAAATGTTTGGAAAATGATAGGAAGATAGGTAGGGGTAATTGAGGTAATTAGAGAAAAAGACAGCCGGTTGGGTTGTAAGGTGTAGGGGCTAGGCTTTGGGAATTGTAGTTAGCTAGAGAGAGACTCTGCAGGCTCTTTCTTTAGTGTAGTTTACATACAATGAAACTACGACACCGACGACGACGGAGATTGCGGTGGAGTGGTAACTATTTATTCAACTTTAATTAAAAATTTTGAGTTTGAGTCTCTTTAAATACATAGTCGCATTTGTTAAGGAGCATTTTATCCCCAACGTTGAACTTTCTGACTCAAATTTAAATTTAATCAAACTCTAATATAACTATCTAACAGAAATTAAAAAAATTAGAAAAAATGAGAGAGCCTAACAAGAAAGAGATTATCAATATCCCGATAATTATTCATTACTTCAAATGGAAAATAAGTAAGAAGGCACAAATAAATGAACCAATATAGACGTAACAAAATATTTTTACAATTAAATTACTTATGTGATGCCTTCGTCCAATTTTATGTAAAATTATTGACAACGCAACAAAATATTTTCACAATTAAATTACTTATAAATTTTATGTGTTGCCTTCGTCCCATTTTATGAAAGATTTGTAGGAATATAACCATCAAACTGTTTTTACATCTTCCTGTGAGTTTTTACTTATTTTTTTATGCCTTGAACCTACAATTTTGAAATTAGAAGAAAATGGGCTAACATGTAACAAGAAAGAGAAGCCTAACTATGAAAAAATTATCATTGGAGCAACCTTTATTATCATATAACAGAATTATTTTTCTAATAAATACAGGAAAAAACAATTTTTACGAGTAGCATTCCACAATTATGACCTTCTCACACCCTCCAACACATGACCCATAGTATCAACAAAAGAAAAAAAGAAATATCTAGATAGAGTATATAATTTGAATTGTGTGTGAAATCCAATAAAGGAGGCTCTTTGAATTATGTTGAGTGGCGTATTGAGGAATGAGGCAATCACGGTTTGTGAATGTATAGATGAGGATTCTTGGTAATCTAAGAAATAATCGTGGGATTGCATCTCTTTATATGATCTCGTGTCCAACTTAATGATCACTTCCTCTTTTGTCTTCTAATAAATGTTTTATTCCTATACATAATAGCCCCATTTACCTAGGTTTTATAAGTGTTAAGAGTAATGTTAAGTATTAATACGTTCAATAACAACGTTAATGAGTGGATTGTAGGGCGGAGCCAAGTGAATGCAAGAGGTTTATTTGAACGCTTCTTGACAAAAACTTAAATTACTTATGGGGGGTGGAGCTAAGATTAAATTACTTTTTCGCTTCTTTTTTCATATTGAAAATATTTCTCTCTTTTATTTGTTCAAATTTAATAAATTAAGAAAAATTATCTTACTGGTGAATCTGTTGGGATTAATAGGTGTAAATCCCTATATATTCGACGTTTGTGACTTCCCTAAAATGTAATTATCACCGCCACCCTATATAATTAATCCTCATATTTATTCACGCTGATCAACTTCGCTGCTTCCATAATAATTTGCTAAACAATTGGTTTCCCCAGATTTGAGCGTATTTTCAAGACAAGTAAATTAGAATCATTTAATATTATGTTTTCTCTCCGTTATTTATTTCTCAATGTACAAAAGAAATCCTTAGGCAACTAAATTTATTATTATTTCAAAAAAGTGCTTATAACATAAGCTATTTTTCAGAAATTGAAATTATAATAATTATTCCCCAAAAAAAAACACTTTTAAGACCTTTGGCCAAGCACAAATTGCTTGTGTGCTGCTCTAATACTAATTAATTAACGAATGCGCGCTTTTTACTGTGATTAACCACTATTCTATAAAAAAATATTTCTTCAAAAAATACTTTTTTAAAAAATAGATTTTGAAATTTAGGCAAATAAGCTAGTTAATCTGATACATTGGATAAGGATATATCACAGCCGCAAGGAATCTGCAACATGCATGATTCAAGACTACTTTTCGTTATGATATAGTTAGGTTGACAGATTATATTTATTTATACTTATATTAAAGTAAAAATAGGACAAAATAAACAATTTTATTTTCTCCAAAAAAATGCAATGTGTGACGCATAAAAAAACAAAGTAGTTGATGTAAAAGAGAGGACTGAAGAGAATGCATGTAGGGCAAACCAAATGGAGTAAGTACAAGAGAGTAACGTCGACCGACTAGGGCAATGCCGCACCTATCAGGCGCCGTATCGTGAAGACCAAATTCAACTCTAACTCTGCCTCAGGTTTCTCTTTTTTTAATGATATGTCCGGAACACGTCGACGAATATTTACCACTTTCTATCAATAATAGGTATTAGGTAAATGTGTTTATCAAAGCTAGAACATATAAAAAGAATCACCTAAAACAAAATTTGTCTCGATTAATAATTAAACTTGAAACGTCATGATTATCAACCACTTTATTGATCAATAGACTACACCGTTGAGTGCTGGCTCAGGATTTTTTGGGCACCAAATTCGACGCCGATAATCTCTCTCTTCACATTCTGAGTTTGAGAGATTCACCTGATCTACAGACTAGCGACAAAGTGCCTTTTTTGGACTTGCTTTCCAATTTTGACTACCTAAGCAAGCTACCTTCTCCTCCACTCTGTTGGAAATTTCATTCAACTAACCAATCCAACTCTTCTACTCACTGACCGTAACTTGGAACTCTTAGAAAAACTAATAATCTCGACATAAAAACAAAGGTTTGAGGCGTGAGAACTATTTTTCTTAAAGAAGATATTGTTCGTGTATAAATTTGAGAAAAGTACGTTTGAGTCTTTGATATTTAATATGTATTATACCTAAACTAATAATCGCTTTTGTGCCAATTTATAATCACTACCATGATAAATATAATATTATAATTTTAATATTAAAATACATTACTACCAACATTATTTAGCCTATTTTGTCATCCCATTTCACCCGACTCACATTTAAATGAGGATAAATAAGGGAAAGTTTGGCAAACGGATTTAACGAAATAACGCTCTATAGGTATAGTTTACATAATTACATTTTATGGGTATAGTTTAGTTTGCTATGGAACTTTAATTTTGTATAAAATGTATTTTTTTTTTAAATTTATACAATATTTTATTTTTTAAATGAATTGAAACATGAGCGGTAACAATAAATTTACATAATACCATGATTCAAGCTAAACATCTAAATATTTTGATTAAGTGCTATATACGATTACATGATTTTATACAAAAACTAAAATATTTATATAAACGGAAAAGGGCCTAAAATATCCTCGAAGTATTGGAAATGGTACAAAAATACCCCTCATCCACCTATTGGCTCCAAAATACCTTTGTTATCTACCTTTAGGTCCAAATTTGACCACTTCTTTAACAAATTTTCATTTAAATTATTTAAATATTTTTTAAAAAAAAATACATGACATTCAACCATTGGTTATAATTTAATTAATTAATATAATTTATAAACCCACTAATTACTAATCCATTATTAATCAATCTCATTCCATGTTTTCAGATTTTGTAATTCTTAGGACTTTCAACTTAGGCAGCACGATCATTTTATCGTTTTCCTCTTCCCTTTCACTTTTTTTATTGCTTATAAGTTCTACCAGACATGGCATGTCATTTACCTTTAACTCTTCTAGTTTGCCAAGACTTCGAGCTGTCATAACCGAAAATAGATTTCTCAGGATTCCTCAGCTTCTTATATGAACAACTCTGAGGTTGGAAAATAATACATGTCCATTTTGAACATTTGGTGACATCCCTTGCCGTCCTTCTTCAATGATTCTTTCCAATCAGTGACACCCCACAATTTGGAGATTATCCAGTTGACAAAGAGTTTGAGCAGCTACGAACGAGAATACATATCTCAATATATCACAATAACTAATCTCAACATCAGTTGAGTTATTGAAACATTGTATTTTTTGAAGGGGTGCATTTAGGAGTAACTGCTTACCAAATCCGACCCAATTAATACACCCGTCCCAAATTATAATTCTCCACCTATTAAACAAAACCATTCACTCTTCGATAGGTGGGCAATTATAATTTAAGGCGAGTGTATTAATTGGGTTGGATTTGATGCGGGTTTAATTAGTAATGGGCGGATAATGGGTGGATTTATAGATTAAATTATAACCAATGGTTGAGCGCCACATATTTTAAAAAAATATTTAAATAATTTAAATGAAAATTCATTAAAGAAGTGGTCAAATTTGGACCCAAAAATGGATGACAAGGGTATTTTAGAGCCAATAGGTGGATGAGGGGTATTTTTGTACCATTTTCAATACTTCAAGGGTATTTTAGACCCTTTTCCGTCTCAACTTATGTAATTATTTTAATGTATTAATATTTATAATAAGATTAAGTAGATTTTCCTTTAATTAGCTACTTATTGGACTAGACTCCTGCATAAGGAATTTTTTCCTTAAGTAATTGATGAACTGGATTTCAAACTTGTTGCTAATTGAATCCTCAACAATTATAGTTCACCATGTAATCTCGTATCACTCATTTGAAGGAATTAGGAGGATTGATTGATTGATATACTAGAAGACGTGCGTGGAAATTAATACTACAGAAAAGCCAACACGGCGGCAGACGTAGCAAAAAGGAAATGTTATGATGGACAAATTGCAATACATATCCTTTTTAATGAAAAGAAAATAAGTATACGAGTTCTGGTAGATAAAATAATGTCTATCAATAAGCTTGCAAGGTCCAACTTTTATTAATTATTCCTGAATTACTACTACTACAATTATTTTATTACACAAACTAAATTGAGGAGCTTTGATGTGTCGTGCGACTATTTAGGATTTGACATGGCTTCCCATTCTAACTATGTTACCGTCGGGATCTCTCACATATCCAACTTTTTGTCCCCATTTCTTCTCCTCCGGCTCGCTCACCGCCACTGCCCCATTTTCAATTGCCCTCTAAATCATATTCACACACACACACACACACACACAAAAAAAAAAACGTCAAATTAAATTAACCAATTGTACAAATTGAAGTTGAAGTGATTAATGAATTGAGCATATTCAAATAATTAATTAATACCTTGTAGGCAGCATCAATGTCCACATAATCGAAGCAAAGTTCAATGGATTGTCTATCGCCCCGGGATTGAGGGGTCTGGACGTGACCCGTTATGTCATCCGTCTCGTGCTGGTGCATAGGTGTGAATGCTATTGTGGTAGCACCGCTTTCTAATTCTCCCCATCTATAACCAACCACCCATACCGAAATAAGTTATTCCCTTCGTTCGTTCGTCTCAATTTATGTGGTACATTTCAAAAGTTTTTCTTTTGACCATAGTGTTAATTACTGCGATTCATAGTAATTAATAGATTGTATACGATCAAAATTAAGTAGTACCAAGTAGCTGAGAATTCGATTCAACTACTCCAATCACATAGGAACTAGATTTGATCATTTTTACCTATTTGAACTAAAACAACTAGTAGTGCATGCAGTTGAACATAAAAGCAAAAACTCAAATACAAAAAAATGAATTTCTTCTAAAATCAAATCTAAACATATACTATATTTCTTACTTGCGATTTTCGTCTAAGCGGCGAACGTTGTAGCCGAAAGCTTTGGCATAAAAGGCAACAGATTTAGCAACATCTTTACAGTACACCACTGTATAAGCAAATGCTGGACCAAGATTTGATGCCATTTTTTCCTGATCTCCTCTATTACTCTTTTTTTTTTTTTTTCTCTGTTTGTTTTCAAGCAGATCCACAATACTCGTTATTGATTGCCTTAAATTGTATGTTGCCAAAACAAAATATGATACAACACACGTGGCAAATGGAGGTGAAAGATTTAGAACACGTGTACACTGTGCATCACTTGAACAAGTAATATGCTTGCCACGTTATTCGTTTGTGATCTCATCATGAAGCTGACTCTTTTTTTAAGAGTATAAATAAAAGTTAAATAGACATTGATGAGTGACTTAAAATAATAAATTCTTATTTCTTATGATAATATAAAACATTATTATAAGTAAGGTGATAACATTCAATTAAATTTAAGATTTTTTATTTTACATTGTAAGATATAATCAATTGTAAATTTTGATGTTAACGGAGTAATTTCTTTTCCACATAATAAACTATGTCAATTACGTAAAAGTATTTGTACTGTTAATCTCAAACTCGCAACAGATGTCCAGTTGGGCTGTTTATTTGAGATTGGGCTTGACACCGACCCAAGCCCTTCAAACTTAAACATTATTGCCTTGACTAAATAAAATAAAATATTAAAAAAATAATTTAAAGTAAAAATATACCAGAACTTATTTCCTATATTTATTTTAATAAATTTAATGTTTCATAAACAAAAATTGACATATACCAAATTGCTAACTTCCCAATCATAAATTTTTAATGAATTTCACGTGGTCGGGGCAAATATACTTTCAACCCTTTTTAAAAAAATAAATATTTCTGTCGTCTTTTTATAGTCCCATTTAATTTAAGTAGCACTCCAAAACAAAAAAAAAAAAAAAAAAACGACCGTAAAGGCGAATCGAATATATCAAAATAGTCAAAACACAATTATAGTAGCTCCTTTTCTCTCTCTCCCTATTTTTATGAACTGAGGGCAAACTGAAAAAAAGGCAAAGGTGAAATCCAGTTTCTTCTAAAATTTGAGATCCAGAAATCAGAATTCTCTGGTCCAATATTTCTCAAGGTAATGGTTGTTGTAGTACGATTGAATCAATTTATGCTCAATAATTAATGTGTTCTGCTTTTGATCCTATCTCATATGATGTGATTTTGATTTCTCAGTTCTCGAATTAGTCTGTGACGTGAATTTGATGTTTTTACATTTTCTCTATTCATATTTTTCTACGCGATTATTGGTGTAAAATGATCGTGTTATAGATATTTGAAGCGTGTTCAGCAGTATAGATCATAATCTTCACATTTGAATTTGATTTCATTTGATTTTGTTATAATTAGGTTGCTTTTTTCAAAGCTTTCTAATTGTGATTTTGAGCAGAGTGGATTGCATTATTGTTGTGAATTTGTGATCATAACAGCTAAGAATTAGTATGAAATTAGCTCGAATAGAGCGGAATATAGAGAGGATTCATGTCACTAATGTCAATTAGTGTGGATTGAGGCTTAGTTGATTGATTGTTTTAACATGCATCACTAGCATAATTTTTTCCTTTATATTAACAGGGTGGTCTATTTCCAAAAAGTTGTATGAACTGAAAACTGGAGTGGTCTTTCTATTTTTATGTATTTTATGGTTAGCAAAAGGGAATTTAACATTGTAGGACTTTAGCTGTTGTATTGTGGTCTTGGTATGGATTTAGAGTTCTCGTCAATGTGATATATTCCCGGTTAAAATTGTGATCCATTTCATGTTTTATTTCAGGGGTATGCTTGATAGATGGACTCTATTTCAAAAGATTAGGCAATGTTATCTCCCAATTTTGTCCACGGCATTGTCTTCACCATTTCCTTAAACGTCCACTAGATGTGGTTTTACCATTACATATCTTTGGGTGACTGATATCCAGTATTTATTCCTCCACCTATTGTGCCAATCTCTCATCAAGTTCTTATGGGAGACTCCTTTAATCCCACCCCTCGGACAAAGTCTATGGTCACAACTGCTATCACTACCAAAAATGAATCTAAACAACACATCATTTCTTCTGGATCGAACTCTTTTGCAAATGTAAGACGGTTTGATCTGATAAAATATGGGAAGCAGAGAAGGGGAAGTGGTAATCAGTTAGTTTTCTTTCTAGTTAAAGTTGCTGCCTTGGAGGCTGTACGGAGGATCTCACGGTCCAAATGTCCATTTGTATGGTCTGGCTTGCAAGCTCTGCAAGTTGTGTGCTATCCGCCACTTAAGTGGATGCAAAGGTGGAATCCTTTTAGGGTTCTGGTTGAAGGCATGCAGGTTAGTATGCAGTTATCAAATTCAGAAGAACTAGTGTTGAGTCTCATGAACTCATCTATGTGCATACAGTCATTCTGGAAAATGTTGTCTTGCCTGTGTCAATGGGTGCATCAATTTTGCATTATTATGAAAGAAATGTATATGATCCTATATCATCTGATACAAGGGAAACATCTACTGCTGCTTTTCATTTGTAAGTTTATACACCAAGTCGAGGGAAATAACATAAGACAAAATAGAGCTATACGTGTATACAGATTTATGCTTGTAAAACATATTAAATCCACTTAATTTATAATTAAAATCAAAGATTATTGCTCTTTTGAACGGGGCTATTTTATAGATATATATTGGTCTATTGATAGCTATCCTACATTGGATGTTGTACAATTACAAACTTACATCATGTCTTTATGGTTAGATGCTATCGCGGCCACTGCTAGTGCTATCTATCGCTACAGCATTTTCTGATCATTCAGAATACAATAATGATACCTCAGATAGCACTCAAGGTTCCCCGGTATCCAATGATCCGCATGCTGATTCAGACTCCCAGGTAGAAGTCTCTTCTGAGCAGTCCATCCCAAGTGAAAGGTACAAACTTGATATGTTGCTCAATGTGTAATGAACAATTACCAGTTCTGTCTGAATTTATATGTGCAAAAGTTGTAATTCAACCTGAAGCAGGACCCAACCAGTCCAATAACCAAACGTCTGAACTGTACTTGTAAGTTGTAACACCATAGAAATTATTAACTGGATAACTAATACATATAGACCGGCCATTTTTTTTTCTTGCTTCCTTGTGTTGGAAATATGCTAGAATTTCTTTCCAATTTTTAGGCTAATACAGGGGATTAGCGTGTGATGTCTCAAATTACATGCTTCCTCTTCAATTGTTTCTGGATTTACTTCTATAAACCGTTGTTGGATTTATCCCTAGACATATAAGCAACTAACCCAACTCAGAGCAAGGTTTTGAGACTGAGTTGTACGACTATCATGCCTTTGCAGGGTTGGCAATGAAGTTTCTCAAAGTCTGTCTTACACTAGTTCCACAAGTTGGTTGCATCTGCTTTACAAAGATCTGGAAAAGCAAGGAATTTTCTTGCCAGAGAGGTATATTTTTTATGAAAACGAACTATAACAGAACATTACTTTTTCTAATATCATGAGTTGTATGTTCAAAGTACAAGAATTGTGCCACCCCATAGCTAGTTTTAAACTAATGTCAAGGCTACCAGTTCAACTGTAAGGATGTCTGAAACAGAAAATGGAGATAGTTTGTGCTCAAGCTTCACTAGATACCCATTGAACATGATTGTGTATACTAATAAAACATCAATACCCTAGAGTGACTACTTGGTCTCTCTTGATGTCCAACCTATACATGTACCTATAACCTACTTAGAAATACTAGAGCCCGCTACTCTACTTTCCTCTTCATTTTTAGCCAATTATCTCCAATTCTTACCTAGTTTTATTTATTATGCAAATTCTATAAAATTCAAGCTTTTACGGCCTTCAGTAAGTCCAAAAAAAATAATTTGGATCAGTACAGGACGTAACTTCACTGCTTTGGAATGTTAGTGTCAGCCTATTTCACCCTATTTCACCCTAACATGTTTTTCTTCTTCAGTTGTAGTGTACATATTCTTTTGACAGTTCATAATGTATGAAATGCTTTGCGATGATTGCTTTGTTCCATTCAGCTTGATCATAGGGCCAACTACTATCACATAGAGTTTAAGCCTTGATCTTCCTCTGATTAAAATTAAATAAATGTAGAAATTTGATGAAGTAGTTGAGTAGATAATGCATCCGATGGCATTTTAACTTCTTTTTTAGTCTCGCAAGGGGCTTGAGCTGTTGCCGAGAATAGTTATTGACTGGTGTTCTGTCATTATTTTGTTCCATTGTGCCGTTTCACCTTTCTTCGTCTATGTCCTCATATCATATGAGCTTCCATTTATCATTCCCTTCAATCATTAGGTTGATCTAAAAGCTCTTGAATGCTTTCGTTCTATTTACAAACTTCTCAAGCGGTGCATATATATGCTATTAGAAATTTGTTGCACAAAGATATATGTAAAATTTATTGGTTTTTCTTCTTGCAGTGAACATGACACAATAGTATTTATGCAGAATTGATGAAGAGGAACTCCATCAATTTTTCACAGCTGCAGATGGAGATTTTACTCGCGTACTTTCTTCAGTGAAGAAGACAATTCGCTGGAGGGAGACATACAGAATTCTTTCCAGACAAGAACTTGAAGTGTGGTCAAATATGGTCTTTTGGCATGGATTTGATGTGCAGAATCGACCCTGCCTCATTGTCCGTCTTGGCTTAGCGTGCATCAGCTTGCCATCTCGTGACAGACCTAGCTTTGCTCAAGCAGTTGGTATGCTTTTCCACTTGTACATTTAATGTATGGCTAATTTTTTTATATGATTCCCGCCTTTACTTCAGTGTTAGTTGTATAACTTTCCTGAAGTTTCTATCTGATTTTCGTTTATCGACATAAAGAATAGGAAAATGTCACTTCGTTTTCAGCAGCTGAATAATTTTAAAGCTCTTTTGTGAGCTGTTTATGTTGAATATATGCATTTCCTTTGCATACTTTCTTCTGTTGGGAACATAACAATACTGGAGGTACTGTTTATCTTTACTGCTCAATATTAGAGGCAGCAATACTTGACTTTATCAAAGTAATAACTCCGTTGTAAGAACTTAAGCCAAGAAGAGCATGACAGGAAGCTTCTCCTGTAAATAAAACCATGAGAGAAAATGATAAGGAAAAGACAAATTAATCAATCAGCGTCTCTATGCTGCTAGTTCATAGTTAGACAAATCATTAAACAATGGATATTTTCTTTATGAAGTATCTCAGGTGGAGCATGGGGTTCTTCATTTGGTGAACCCACAAAATTCTCAAATTACTGTATTGGTAGACTGTGAAGGACTATCTCCACTGAGACTTCCCATGCAAATGCTGAGATCCTGTTCTACTCTTTTGCAAGATCACTTCCCCAACCGTCTGGGCTGTTTATTCATTATACGCCTTCCACCTATTGTTCGAGTTGTCGCACAAACCTTTGTGCAAGTAAGCTTTGTACTCTAATTATTATTTTGTTCACTTTCCTGTTCCATTCTTATGATTGGAAGTCAGGCCAACTTGATCTGCATAGAACTCCTTTTCTGGAAACTCAAATATAACTACTCTTGCACAAACATACAGGTTTTCAAACCGGTCACTCGGCAAAAATTGAGATTTGAAGGGGAAATGTACCAAAAGGTTCTTTCTGAGTGTTTGCAAACACTCCCGTCCTATCTTGGTGGGCAGTGCACATGCTCGAGATGTGCAAGCTTTGACATGAGCAAGACGCATAACACTCGCATGAATGACGACCATCAAGAGACAGCGGTAAGCGAAATTATTAACAATCCACTGGATCTAGCACCACTCCATTCAGGTGAACATACTGAAATTCCGACGAATTATAACTGTGACCAGGTCCTAAGAAAGGCTGTGGTGGGTATCCTTTTGTTCTGGGTTATTATTGTTTTAATTGCTGGAGTATTTGATCCAGAAAATCGTCCCATTTTACCTCCTTGAGCTCAGCATATTACATTCTAGAACTTCTCTTTGTATGTCTACTCTTAATGAAAATAGCATGTGGCAGCTAGTATTGGCCACAATGTAATGGCAATTATCTATCCACTGGAATGGGATGTTTTGGTGCTTGTTCCGTGAAATTTTCTTATGCGCCTAATTGTTCTCATTTGAAACTGAAATTTAGACGTCTTCAGTGTAAATTATGCGCTAACAAAGTAGTGAAAAGATCATCTTCAGCTGGTTTAAGCATTGCCAAGTGCGCTGAATAATGATTCATTCGACTGATTTTCAGTTCGGGTTCCATCATTTGTTTGTATTTAGGTGTGCATGGAGGAAGATGTTGAAAGTTGAAATGCGAGTCTTTTATGTGTGAGAAAGTTGAACTGAAGGGCATAAATTTAATGATCGCCCTTTATGTTAGTTCACACAATTTATAGTGTCTGTATTTAATTTAACTATGACTTTTATTTTATTTAAGTATGATTAGGATATGAAATGAGCTCCTTCATTTATATGGTTGATTCCAACTTGTTTGGTGACGGAGGTATACCTTTTATTGTTTTAGGGTATTTGAAGCGGCATTTAAAATATCTACCAAGTCAGAATCGTAAAGAAAAAGAATGGAATTAAAATTTAACTGAGTTAAAATGAAGTGCAATGAGTATTAAGCTTTTATACATGATTTCAACTGCCAGTTTGTGATTGATGTATAGTTATAGTACTATTTATTATAAATAGGAGGAACCCGAGTTGCAATTTAATTCATCTTACATCATTTAAAACTTATGTCTTGCTAACTCAATTCTAACAAAGGTTTTTTCTTCTTTATAACGATTAGTAAATATATCAAAAAATGTATTCCAAAGCAAAGGAAAAAACTCCTCTCAAATAAACCCTTCGAACCCACAAAAGGATTCCACAGCCCACACCCGGCCCAAAAGGATTGAAAGAAACATGTGATAGTTATCAATATATATCATTCGGGATTCAGGTATCTAGTTTATCAAAAACAATCGAAGGTGTGTTTGGTACGAAGGAAAATGTTAACCACGGAAAGTGATATCCTAGAAAACAAGTGTGTGTTTTTACTTATTTTCTAGTTGTTTGGTGAGTAAGTAAAAAAATATTAGCTCAAGAGCATTTTATATTATCTAGCAGATTACTATGGAGGTGGAATAGGAAGTGGGGGTTCAGGGGTGGCGGGGGATGGGATGGTCTGGGGGTTGGAGGGACTGGGTGGATGGGTGGAGAGGAGTCAATAAATTTGGAATGTCACTTATCCAACTTGTTTTTCCTACTTCCATTAGGAAAGTTATTTTTCTTATTTTTAAGAAACTTATTTTCCTAGAGAAAATATTTTTCAAACATATTGAACGACCAAACATAAGAAAAAATTTTAAAATATTTTTCAGAAAATCTTTTCCTCCGTACCAAACACATACATATACACTGAGTTGTATATGATGTATATTAAATGCCTAGGTATGTATATTAGTATAAAGGGTATACTATTTTTACACACATATTTTGTAAACTAGATGTGCTAAAGGTATTCAACTATCATTTTCTCAAGAAACATATAAGAATGATTCATGTCTAGAAATAATGAGGTGAGAAAACTTACCATTTAAAATGTGGAAGTATTCAAAATTGGAAGGAAGTAATTCAACATTTTTCATTTTGCTAGTCGGGTCGCAAGTTGCAACATAATAAGGTGGAATAATATCATGCCCATGTTTCCCTCCTATTTCAAGCATTAGCTGACATGATACTAGTGCCACGACCACAAATATGAATTCCTTTGAAACTGTCTCTGAGCTTTCTCATGGTGCTAGTTCCAAATCCGAATAAAGGAGGAAGGTTGTGGTACATGTATATATATATATATATACATGTTTAAGACATTTTTTTATGTTTTGTGATCGATCCATGGAAAAAGGGAGCTTGATCAAGACTCAAAAAGAAGCTTTCTAAGTTTAACAACAATATATTCAGTGTAAATCTACAAGTACATAAGATCTTTAGAACATACGCCGATCTTATATTTACCTTTGCAGGTAGACTAGACATTATTTCCGATAGATCATCGTCTCGATTAAATCAATGTTTAAGTTAAAACTTCAAATATATTGTGACGCGGATTTTTGAGCATATTTTGCGTAAGTTGAAGGTCATCCACTTTGATTGACTCCAATACGTATCCAATTACACTTTTTAAGAATTTTGAAACGCAATTCCTCCAATTTGGTTTATCATGTTTTGGCCTATGAGGGTTGAAGGTGGCGCTTCCATTTCAATTCAAGACACTTTAATTAATTACACTAATAACTTTAATTTGAAGTAGTTAAGAATGTTCGTGTAGTACTAAAAAGCAAAAGAAATTAAAAGATAAAAAGTTATAAGGTGGCTAATGTCAAAGAATATTCAAATATTGGTGCTTACCAACCATGCACTAAGATTTTCTCATTCATCAAGAAAATTAACAAAAGTCAAGAAGTACTAATGAATTAACTTGGTGACCTTTCACTGTATTGATAGGCTATAATCTTCCTTCAATCATACAAAACCTAACTTTTCATTTTCATTTTTATTTTTATTTCTTGCTGTATAATAAAATAGCTTATTAATTGTTTTTCCAAAAATAAAATAAAATGTAATAGTTTATTTTATTGGTGTTTTAGTTGAATCCTCATCAAGTTCCGGCCACTAATCGGACAATGTTGCATTAGAAGTGCAACGAGCAATATTTGCCTTTTGCCATGTCCTAACTTCAGATGTCACCATCGTGCTCACACACAAAAAAAAAAAAAAAACTTTTGCTGTTTCTAAAATGCATATATATTATTTTATTTTTACTTGATAAATATGATGATCTAATGGAGCCTCTTTTTTAAAAAATAAAAAATAAAATTCTCCTATGTTAACAAATGATTAGAAAGTTAATTAATGTTAATTCTAGTCTGACATCATAAATAAAATGACAAATCAGTATCCTGCTGCACTTCTCCAATGAAACATCATTTATTGACGTTAAAATCACACACAAAAATAAATAAGATATGGACCGAGCCTTACTTAACCACAAAATCAAGACAAAGGGATGATGAGTATTGTCTAACCCTTATAAGAAGTACAAAAATTTCATCTCTCACTAGTGTGCACTATATTCCTTCCATTCATCACTCAGATCATAACGAAATATAATACGACTCTTTTATTTTTTAAATCATTTGTTTAAGAAAACTAAAAGAGGATAAAAGAGATCAATTCTCTCCGCTCATTCGAAAGGATCAATTAAAATTTACGTCTTTAGCATAATCATTTTTTTTTCAAAGATTTTGATCAAGCAATATATAGTCCCTATTATCTAGCTAGTGCCACAAAGTCACTAAATAAGTCATCAATTCTATTGGACTGTATAATGTAATGTACGTTAACTGCTGATTAAGAAAGAGTCAGTTCATCACAAAATTCTACTTTTCTATTTGCAAAATCAAATAGTACGTATATTAATAAAACAGTAGAAAGAGGCCTTGACATATATTTAAAATTAAAATATATTTCTCATGCGCATAGCTACTTGCAGGGAGTGTTGTTTTTTTGTTTGGTAAAACTGTTTGTAATATGTTCATGACAAACCCATTATATTATATTATATTATATGCTATAAAAGAAAAGTGATATTTCTTATTGTTTTGTCCTTTTTTCTTCTTTTGTTTTCTAGTGCAAAAATGACACTCACTTTTGCCCCACTATCTTTATCTTCACTCTCTTAATTTCCTTTTCCGGTCGATGGTAGGGTTGTGGATCGGAATTCGGATAGATAATTATGTTTAACAGTTTGATTTATTGGATATTGATTTTTAAATATCCTAATCCGTTAGCTAATTAGTAAGTTATTGATTCATTCGATATCGGATTAGTAATTAACGGGCGATTATCGAACGGTGTATTACCTCAATTCTTTCACTTTCACTCACTAATTATATTAATCTCCAATCAAATAAAATATTTTTTTTAGCTCTACTTAAGCTGATAATTCTATAATTGTAAATCATAGTGAGAAATTATGAAAGTCTAAATTTTCAGGGTGCATGCACATAAGTATTTATTTAAGAAATATACGTAAAAAAGCAATAATAATAATTCTTAATGGGTCAACGATTTACCCAATAAGGAAATTGAATAATCCGCCCCCGCATCAATAAATCCTTAACTATAAAATATTAATCGATTGGTGTTCACCAACCGTTAATTCGATAATTCAATAAATCAATTTTACGATTGACTTATCAATTACGATTATAATTTAATTTCGCTTCTGTATGAAATGGAATGAAGTCGCGAACAATTTGGTATACATCATATCAGAAGAAACATAGTGAATAATAGTGGCCTCACTCATCATTTCAAGTATATCAGATTTTTTGTTATAACAAGTTGCTTATCAAGAAATGCATCTTAAATAGAGTTATCTGCAATTATCTTTTTAAGTTAATTGATTGGTTAATTGATATATAAGTATTATTTATGTTTACAGTCTACAAAAAAAAAATTAAAGAAAAAAGAAATTTAATTTATATCCACCAATAGTATATAGATAATGTTTGATATTAATGTATTTTAATTTGTATAAGAGGGGTAAGTGTTTGATTTGAAAACACAAAAAATATGTTTGAAACTGATCAGTCATATTACAAGGGTGTTTGGGATAATCAATCTTATTTTTATATGTATATAACTATATATATTAAACCTTAATACTCTTGAATATTCTTAGTGAAATACTTTTAGCTCTCTATGCAATGGGCTAGTTCTATTATTTTAAAGTTTTTTTTTTTTTTTAAAACTGTTATTTTTATGTTGTTGAAATACTAGTATATGTTAGTGAAATTTTTGGAATGTCATGAATCTGTCATCATCAAGCAGGACAAATTCAATTTCGGAAAATATAAGTCCTAGAGTACTCTAATTTAAAAAGGATATTCATCTGGTGTTAAGTCATATTTACTAGATGCAACTGTTGTAGTAATATCACTATGGATTGTGATGGAATGGTTGAGATCCCTCTATCTTTAATCAGAGATTTAGACTTCAAGCTCATAGGAATGAAAAATATTATATTGGGAGTGCCGACCACATAAATAAATTTTATAATACACGAATTTGGATTTAATCGAGATGCAAATCAATACGCAACATTCTTCCTAGATTTCAAAATCTTTGAGCTTATAGCCTTAACAGGACAACAAAATCGAATAATATGACTTCATTTATCTATGTTGCATTGTCCTGCTAAATTTAATCATATATTAGCTTTTGTCATTTTTGGGGAAACATGAGAGAAATATAAGGCTTTTCATATAATACATTGTCAATAAATCACAAAACAAAACCTAGTAAAATCTGCATCTAATACAGCACTGTAATCATATTTAGACACATACATCAATGCGACAAAGAATTGTACGCAATTTTCTTACGTAGACAAAAGAATTTGGAAGAAAAAAAAGAAATTAATTTCAGCTATAGTTTATTAATTATCAGTAGAGTTGCATGGGAACCTACCATTAAAATCATAAAATAATTACTATTAAGCTGGCAGATACCAATTTCAAGGGAAACATATTATATAAACTTCTTCTTTTTTTGGCGTCAGCTTCTTAGAAAAAGGTTGGTAGCTAGATAGTGATATATGCCTTAATATTTTTTTCCCCTTAATTTATTCTATTTGCACTATATAACGCAATTCTCCACCAATCAAATAAAGCTTATATTAATATAATATTAAAATAATTTCAGAGACCTTCTATTTAGTTTGGCTTCTTAACACTAAAAACTTTTCATGTGATTTATAATATTAAGTTTATTTTCTTTATTAGATTTTTTTTTGTAATAAATAGTTTTAAAAATTAAAATATGACTAATTAGCGTAAAGAATTTTTAGAATTAAAATAAATAGATTAACTAATTGTTACAAAAGAATTAAAATAAAAGAGAAAAACTCATAAAATTATAATTAATAAAAAAATAGTGTTACAAAGCCAAATATAATGGAAGGTCTATGAATCATCCCTATAATATTTTAAAGTAAATTCATATGTATTCTAAGTTCTAACGCTAAATAAAACTTTATAAACCACTTCAAAATACCTTTAATTTTTTTTAAAAAAAACTGTGATGACGTAGCAGAAGATTAGACAAACTCTTTGCTTTATAAAATGAATTCGTCGTTACTTGGCACACACACATTAATTGTTGGAATTTCTTTGAGTATTCTAACAATATTTTATATAATAGTTATAAAATTCTATCCACGAAAAAATAAAATAAAAAAATATTGGAAGAATACGTTGTATAACTTTTGCTTTAACTAACTTGGTGTGATGTTTTAAAAAGCTAATACTACTAATATTCTGGGAGTTATAATTAATTAATTTGCCTAATCTTGATTTGACCCTTTCCTGTCTTCAAAGATCATTTCATAAACTCAATTAAGCAGCATATAACCTAACTTATTAATATAGTGGAAATCCTATAGGGTAAACCACTCTTATTTTACACATATATACAAATTGCTTTTATTAAAATATTGAGAAAATGTTGAATATGACAATCTTAGTTTAATTGATCTCTTCCTTTTAATTACCAATTAGTTGGGTGATTGGCACATTTATCTGACCCCTTTAAGTCCAATGGTAAAATTGTTTCATGTTTGGCATATTTTGTTTAATTTAGTGGATAATATTTATCTTGATCATGATCAGTAATTAAAGTGCAGAATAATGATTCTAATTTTTGGTTGTACTTAGTGCGTAACATATAGTATATGTTAATTAGATTGTATCTAATCTTTGTTTGTTTGTACTAGGACGTTGTGCAATTAGAATAATTAAGCTAGCCCATGTGATTAATGTTAACAACCAATTAACAGAAAACTCTAATTAGTTGAAAGATTTAGGAGATAATTGAGATCAAGGTAGAATATTAGTAAAAAATTCTTAATCATACTGTCGTAGTCTTTAAAGTATAGCTTTAAAATCTCTCTATTTGTCTTATTCAAAAAGAACGAACCTTCTTTTGATGTGCTCTTAAGTAATAATTATGCAAAGATAATTACTAATAAGATATTTAATTTAGAATTACACTAAGCTTAGAGAAGCAAAGATATTATATTTCTTCTAGATACTATTAATGAACTTTCTCTACAGTAGTTGATTTGATGAAAATCCAAAAGTTATTAGTAAAATCAAGATTAGTGAAATCGAGATATATATGCACAAAAGGAAGTTATTAAGAAATGTATTAAAAAAAAAGGAAGTTTTAATTAAAGTGCTGTCCCTAGCAAAATATCTCGGAGCAAGACGAATAAAAAAGTACAAATTGAATGTACTAGTGTTCAATGGAGGTAAAATTTGTAGAATTGCTTTGTCGTCATATCATGATTTTATTTGACTTAAATGATTGAAAACGCATCTGAATTATTATTATTATTTAGCTAATTTTACCTCTTAATTATCAAATCTTTTTAAAATCTAAATTATCACTATTTATGTATTATAACTTCGCAGAGAATTCAAAGTCAAAAGGGTTTTTTTTTTCCTTCAAAATGCATAAAGGGCCACCTAAAAAGAATTTAACGAAAAGAGACAATTCGCTGGTGAGGGAGCGAGATATATTGTGATTTCGTTAACAACGTAAAAAAAATGAGGATCTCGCTATACAATCAACGAGATATGTTTTCTATTTTCTTTCTTCTCGCTGCCCAGCCATCAACTTTCTCTTATTATTTTTTTCTGTCTCTAGTTAGACGATAATCTCACATACATATGAAATGAATTGGAGGGAACATAACATTTAATCTTTATACAATAACACATCAATAGAGTTAAACGCCTATAGTTAATGTGATTCAATGACCTTAAATATTTAGGTATAATCTAAACCTATTAAACCACACTTATTATGCTATTAATTAAGGCTTGTTTGTCTTGTTGTATAAGAAAATATAATTTTGACATAAATATTTATAATATTAATGCATTTTTTACATCAAATGTAAAACTCTTCATCACAAAAAAAACAATTTTCGTTAATATTATTATACATAGCAACATGATTTCAAAGTGATGAAATATTATACATACCAACATTAATAAACAACAAATACAATCATGATGCTACGTATATATTAACGAAAACTGTTTTTTTTTTTTTTTGTGATGTAGAGTTTTACACTTGATGTCAAAAAAAGCATTAATAGCGTAAATATTTATGTCAAAATTATATTTTCTTAAACAACAAGACAAACAAGTCTTAATTAATATTCCAACTGTCCAACAATAGTTGTCCATTATTGACTTGGCACACCCAATATTACTATATTATCCTTTGACTTTATTAAATTTAATGTTTTGAGAAATGGATTAGATGGTAAAGAGTATTTAATAACAAGGGTAAAATAGACACAAAAGGTAAATTATCTCTTGATTTTCTAAATTGGACAAATATTGTTGGACAACTATTTTAAATATAGTAAACAACTATTGTTGGACAGAGGGAGTAGCATAATAAGTTTGGTGTAATAGGTTATACCTGAATATTTAAGGTCATTGACTCACATTAACTATAGGCATTTAACTCTATTAATGTGTTAGTGTATAAATATTAAATGTTCTGTCCTCCAATATGTTTTCTACAGATAATTGTGCAGCGAGATCATCATTTTTTTACACCGTTAACCGTTGTTAAAATCACAATATCTCTCGCTACCTCACCAGGGAATTGTTCCTTTTGGTTAAAAGAAAATTGAGTGCCCTTTATGCATTTTGGAGGATAAATGTTGTTCTTTTAGCTCTAAACTCCTTCTCAAAGCTGACTAAGTCAACTATCACCTGTTCTCAATTAAGTGTCATGTTTTAATACATATATGATGATAATTCATGTAGAAAAACAAAATAACTATAGCTAGGATGTGAAATTCGCGGAAAAAATAATAATTCATACGTGTTATTGATTATTTATCTCTTTTTTTATTTTTGTTTACGATACCAGGCAACACACTATATAATGGAAAATGAATAAGGTGCTAATGATGGCAACTGTTGTTAATGGAGATTCTTTTAACATCATTACTGTTAAAGCTTTCAATTGCAAATATTCACAATTGCAAGTACCATTTCACTTGTACGGTATACTTACGGAGGGATATACTGGTAGGGGCCATATAAAATATTAAATGATCTAATTAAATCCATGAATTATCACTATTTACATTGTAATGTCTTCTCCAAAATGATTTTTTATGTCTTTCTAGCTTGAATTTAAATGAAAAGTAGGAATTACTCCATTTGTGTATAATTTCTGGGGTTTTTTTTTGTGATTCCTATTTGCATAAAATAAAAGGGAAAATAGCACATTTGGTCCTACAAATATTGGTACATTTTGATTTTTGTGCCTCATAACTCATTATATTTTTTTAAATTTCAATTAATTAAAATATATATTTTTCCTTCATATTAAATATGTTATATATGAATTTATCTTAGGACTATATATATAACCATGAAATATAGAAAGAGAATATATAGTAGTACAAATTTAACAAAACACATAGGTAATTAAGTAGTGAAACAATTAATAATCAAAAGTCCATCAAAGATTAATTATGCTTAATCATTTATAAAAAAGGATTAATATCAAAATTTATCCCTAACGGACAGATCAAAAGTGTTATTGCTAAATACTACATTGCATAAGTAATATTCAAGGAAGTCTTTTTAAACTATTTTCTACTTATTTTCATTGTTCACTCGATCATTTAAAAACCTACTTAATTATCCTCATCAATACATTAATCAACTGATCCATGTTGGGAGCGCCACCTCCGAATGAGTCCAGTTGAATTTTTTTAAAAAAAGGTTCTATTTTCAAAGTAAAAAACTATATTTGAATATTGGGTATATTCTTGGTGGTGTAGTGGCCACTCACTGGCCCCATTCTCATGTGTGGGTCCTTCTAAAGTCTCACGTGCTTCTCTACAAATCAAATTTCTTCTATAAAACACCCCCACTCCTACCTCTAAAATGCACATCCCATTTTTTTCTCATTCTCATTGAGACTAAAGGGACGCAACACGAGCCTTAGCTAAAAACTCATAGCTAAGACGTGCCCAAAAAAAAAAAAACGTTATTCACAATGGCAACACCATCCTTTGAATCGAGCCAAGCTAGAGCCATGTGGCGGACTTGCCTAGCATCCGCCCTTCGAACCGCCTTGGCTTGCACCATCGTTGGTGTTGCAACCCTTTTCGGTCCACAATATATCAAGAAGCAAGTCGCATTCCCAGCTTTTTCCTACGTTACGGTTATACTAGTTGTGACCGATGCAACTTTAGGTGACACATTTCGTGGTTGCTGGCTTGCACTTTACGCTACCATTCAGGGCGTTTGTCCCGCTATCCTAAGCCTTTGGTTAATCGGCCCGGCCCGACTCACAGCAGGGACCACCGCGATAGCAGTGGCTCTGAGCGCGTTCGTGGTGGTTCTGCCCGAAAATACTCACTTGATAGCGAAGCGCATCGCGCTAGGCCAAATTGTTCTTGTTTATGTTATAGCTTATATTAATGGTGGCCAAACGGAAACTATTATGCATCCGGTTCATGTTGCGGCTAGCACAGGGCTTGGAGTTGTGGCTTGTGTTTTGGCCTTGATTTTTCCCTATCCATGCCTGGCTTGTTGTGAGGTGAAAATTCTTGATTTCTCGTGCATGGTTTGTTTGAAAATAAAATAGTAGTGCTCTATACAACATGTTGGTACACTTTAATTAAGAACCACCTTTTGTCATAACATGCATTTCATGGTGTAACGCATTACAGTACTCCTCACATTTTCAAACATTAAGCATGCACCTTTCCTACTAAACGGGTGTATGTTTGTGTGTACATATATATACATAAATTTGTTTATAGTTGTGGGACCTTAACTATTCCACCAGGAACTTTTTAGTTATCTCTCTAGATCGGTACCTAGTAATTCTGTCTTAGGCAAATGAAAAAGAAATGATCGTCTAACATTTTTGAACGCTAATCTCTTATATGATTTTTTCACCTACTTAATCCATTGACCGCTAACTAGGTGAATCGTGGTATAAACTACAACTAGTTACTAATATAAGGTTTTCATCTCGCAAATCTGTTGAACATATAATGCATGTAACTCGGACCCTCACACGATTACAATTTTTTGACAATAACTAACTAGAGAGGATGTAGAATATTTCCACTAGTAATGATTTTAATAATTAACCAGATTGTTACTATTTGTTTTCAGGTGAAACATAATTCCAAGCTCTTTGCTAAAAACGCTTCCGAGAGATTTAACTTGTTTGTGAAGGCATTTACTGCTGAAGACAACAGTTGTGCTCTTGCTTTTATTTCTCAAGCCAAGTCTTTAGTCAAAACAGGATCCAAACTCCTCCAGGGCATTAAAACCAAACAAGTAAGTCCCATGAAATGTTTACATGTTATTTAACTTCTATACAACGACAGTATAAAAGAATTTACACAATCAAGTCACCTAAAAATAGCTACGTGTAACCATCCGTAACACGTGAAATTAATAACCTGAAAAATAACCTACTACGACATGTTAGTGAATAGTTTCCTGATATCCATTTATTATACAGGAAAGCATGAAGTGGGAAAGATTTCCACTCAAGTTTTTAAGACCATATGGAGAGAACCCTGGAAGCAGATTTCAAGATGTTCAAACACCTTTAAGAGGAATGGAAATTGCCTTAGATAATTCTCCTTCATTTCCTGTTGAGATTCTTAACTCAGACCAAAAATCTGTTCTACATATGCTTTGTGAGCACATACCAAAGCAAGTCAACAACATGTCTCTTGAGTCATCAGCAACTGTGCCAGAGTCAAATCAAGAAAATACCCAAAAGTTCTTCCAAACACTTCAACCAACAAAAAAAGACCTTCCCTCTTTATTCTTTTTGTTTTGCTTAAACCTATTATTAAACAAACCAATTGCCAATTCACCATCTTCCACTAATCCCAAGCAACAAAATCAAGAAGGGTTCTTTCAAAATTACTTGTCAATTACCAAAAGTAACAAAAAGTATATGGCAGCTTTCAAATGTTCACTTTCATTAGGCCTAGCCATATATTTTGGATCAATCTATAGTAAGGACAATGGATTTTGGGCAGGGCTTCCAGTTGCCATTAGCCTCGCGGGATCGAGAGAAGCAACATTCAAAGTAGCAAATGTTAAGGCACAGGGGACGGTTTTAGGAACAATTTATGGTATTTTAGGATGCTTTGTCTTCGAAAAATACGTTCAAATTAGATTCTTGTCTCTTCTTCCATGGTTCATTGTCAGCAGTTTTTTGAGACAAAGCACAATGTATGGCCAAGCTGGTGGACTTTCAGCTATAATTGGGGCAGTACTAATTCTTGGTAGAAAAGGTTTCGGTCCACCAAGTGAATTTGCCATAGCAAGAATAACAGAGACATTTATTGGATTGTCCTGTTCTATTATAGTGGAAATTTTGTTACAGCCTACAAGAGCTACTACATTAGCAAAATTGCAACTTTCCAAGAGTTTTGAAATCTTGAATGAGTCTATTTCGTCGATAAGCTTTGGATCAATTGGAAATTCAGTGGAAAGTCAAAATAAATTGAAATCGCACATAATTGAGATGGGGAAATTTATCGCGGAAGCAGAGGCAGAGCCAAATTTTTGGTTTGTACCATTTCATAGCGTTTGTTATCGTAAACTCATGGGGTCACTAACAAAACTGTTGGAGTATTTACATTTTGGGTCACAAGCTTTTATGTTACTTGAACAAGAATCAGGAGGATCAATTGACAATTTTGTACATAAGCTAGATGGTGATATCAAGCTATTCAAAGATTTTGTTGGCTCTTCAATGAAATGTTTTGAGGAGGTTAGTTTGGTCAAATCACTAGCAATACTTGATAAGGAGTTTGAGAAGAAGAAACTTTCAGTTGATGTTGAATTAGGAACATCACAAACTAGTACTTATTGTAATATAATAAGGTATGCAAGTGAAGAGGAGATTGATGAAAACTTCAGGTCTTATTTTGAACATTCGAAAGAGTTTGTGGACCAAATTGTCAATGGTGAGGAGTTGAAGGGTCAAGTTGTATTAAGTTTGAGTGCATTGGGTTTCTGCATGGATGGACTTGCAAAGGAAACAAAAGAAATTGAGAAGGCAATAAAAGAACTTGTACAGTGGGAGAATCCTTCAAGCCATGTTAATTTGCATGATATTTCTTGTAAAGTAAGGGCTTTAGCAAATATTATTGTAGCTAATTAGTGTATAAGATACTACATTAATGATACTTGAAGATATCATATTTTGTAATTATCAATTGAGAAAATAATTTACTGTACTAAGTATTTATGGAGAGTTGACCAAAATAATCTATTAGTTGAATCAATTCACCAAAATGATATGGAACTTTGAAATTTTACAAAACTAGTATAAACGTTGTTGGTAGTAACGTATTAGGTTATATTTCATTTTAAAAAAATCAACAGACCAAAATATATTGGGAAACGGCGTTAAAGTAAAAATACGTTACTGATAGTAACGTTTTAGGCTTAAAATATTATCGTCAATAACGAGTCTCTGCAGCTCTGCCACATGAGAATCTTTGTACCAAATATCGTTATCAGGAAGCACGTTTTAAAGGTAAAACGTTACTTCAAGTAACGATTCTATCGAATCAAATCACAGGTCTGTCTTTTAAGAATTTTTGTACGGAATGTGACATTAAAGTCGTTACTGTGTGTCACGTTTTAAGACTAAAACATTACTAGAGTAACAAATCAATCGAATCATATCACGGGTCTGCGAAAATGTAGTCTTGTTGATTTGATCTATCAATAAAATGTTACTATAAGTTACATTTTAACTTTAAAACCTGACTGACAGTAACAACAAACTGCTAAAGTGTTCCCTCTACAATTGACCACATATTATTATAAGAAATGGTTTGTGTAAATGTTTAGCACATTCCAACAATTTTCTACAAAGCTTCTGCTTATGTGCCCCATTGTTGAAACAACATTCACAAAATTTTAATAGGTATGACTTGTCAATATGTTGTAACGTATTTATAAAAA
>JAJONR010004521.1:0-49671 GCA_029582245.1 Solanum etuberosum | reverse complement strand
AGAAAAGACTTTTTAATTTTTTTTTAATAAAAAAAATAATTTTTTTATGGGGGGTGGGCGTGAGGGTGTAGGGGGGAGGGACGTGGCGGGTAGGGGCCATGGGGGTACTAAAATGCAACTTCGATCGGATGCGGGTATCGAATCCCGCCGTGTAGGGTGGTAAAAAAAATTGAGTTCTTTTATAATATTTTTTTACTCTTTTTTTTTTTGGAATAGAGGTAGGGGGGGGTGGTTGGGTGATAAATAAAACTTTAATTTTGTCACGATCCAGGGGTACCCCTAGATGTAAACTTAAGCATTTTGTATTCCATGTATTTTGACAATCAAGCAAAGATGTAGAGGTCCCTGAATTATGCAGAGACAAACTAAGCAAATTCGATCAGAGAGCTCCGATTTTCCACCTTCTTTCAAATATCGGTATTGTTTATATATTTATACGTCTGTTAGTCTAGAGTGTAGAGAAGAAATCTCTTTGTAAAGTTTCAATCTTGATATATTCTGTTTTTCTTTTTTCTCTTCCCGCAAAAGGCTTTTTTTCACCATGTGATGCTAGAGGTATCAATGTCCCAGGCTATAACAAGAGTGTTTGATTAGGTGTTGAAGATCAAATTAATATTCATTTTTCTAAATTATGTAACACATTTCGAATTTTGATATTTAAACAAGTTCTTTTTATCATTATTTTTTATATATCTTTTATATTTTGAAGTGTCAATTACTATGATATATATATATATATATTTGTAGATTTCAAATTGTACAACATGATCAATTGAGACACCCCACACTGTGCAATAGCCTGCAAACCACACAGGGGATGTAAACCGCACTAGCCAGACCCTATGCGACAAACTCAACTCATAAGGCATTGAGGGGGATCGATTCCAGGTCATTTCTGTGAATGACGACCCTCCAAACCAACTAATACATCCCGAAGGACTATCCTCTTAATTTATTGTTATGTTAATCGTTAGTTTTAGTTTTGGTAGCTATAAGATATCTGAGGATCAAAGGACCTCTTTAAGTGTTATTGTCTAACAATGAATATATATATTTTTTTAGAAGATTAAAACCATCAGGTGATGAAAAATCAAAGAAAAAAAGATTTTGCTAACTTTGTAATATTTGATAGCTTGTAAGTATTAGTTTAAACAATTAATAAGCGTATATATATATATATATATATATATATTATATCTTATAAAGTTACTTTGGACTCACCTAAAGCGAAGAATCTATTGTATCTTTATTGTTTTCTTCTCCTCTTATTTTTATACTCTTGTGTTTTATTATTGTTATTTCAATGTGAAATTTGGGGAGACTACAACTATTTTGAGTTTCTTTTACCTTTCCTAATTAATATGTAATTATGTTTCAGTGAAATGAATATGTTACAATTTTTTTTTGCCTCTTACATAGCAAGAGTTCGAGAATATTTCATATTTCTTGAGTTTTTCCTTTGCACAACTTTCACGAAAATTAATTACTAAGTCAGTGCACAATTTTTATCACTTTGTGTCCTTTTATTATATTGTTGGTTTTTCTCATAGAAATTAATTTGTATACACTAATTTAATGGAGTATTTCACTGTTAAGTTAAAAATAAATCGTGCTGGATATTAAAAGTCATGAAAAAGATGTTTGATTAAAAAGGATTTATTTGTTATAGAAATTGTGACATTAGTGATTAATTATATATTAATATTTTTCATAACCGTGCGAAGCGCGAATATGTACACTAGTAGAACAATAAGAGTAAAACAATAGTTCAAGTTCAAAACATTTTATAAACGAAAAGCGGAAGTCTAAACACTTTGTCTCTTCATAGCCATCTAATACAATAGAATGAAATTGGGCCTAGCCCATACATCATGTACAAAAAAGAAATACATAAATGAAACTGAAAACAATAACTCCGTCCTCGAAGCATGAGGAATCACCAAAGCTCGGGAACTCACGAACTCAACTACTATCCACGAGACTCGAAAACTTGTCTGTCGGACCCTACATTTGGGAAAAAATGTAGGCAAGAGTATGCGTTAGTACAAAACAATGTACCAAGTATGATAGCCATGCATAAAATATTTAAAACATGCTAAAAGGGACATTTCATTTCATGACATCCAATTGACCAAACTAAACATGATATAAAAGAGTTATAAAACATAAGTCATAAATCAGGGTCAATGCAAGCTAGCTTCATCTTTAAAACCTTTGAACTCATGTGAGATACTTCTTGAAGTAATCTTAGTTCATTATTGCTTGTGGGGAATTAGCCTTAACCGACATAGAGACCATGTGAGCTATAACATGATCCCCGGTGTCTCCCACACCGAAAAGGGTTGTCCTACTTGCCAAGGTAGAACCATGAAATTCTAGCTTAAGTGGATCCATTAGCTAATCAACCTATGGGGGCACATAGTTTATGGGATAAAGATATTGCTACTAGAAACCCGACCTCTACTACAGGAGAGCTTCCATCTCATGAGATTGCTTCTAGAAACCCGACATCTACTACGGAAGAGCTTCCATTCCATCATCAATATCCACTCGGTGCTAAGCATAAATCCCACAGAATAGTCATTTCTTACTTGACCTCATTATTCATGAAAAGGTGTCCTTGGACAACCAATCCAAGTTAGTTCATTAGGATAGCTTTTACTATTGATATGTTTAGGTGAGAAAGCCTTTAAACCTAAGAATCCTTTCAATGTGAGAAAACCTGTCACATCATGCTAGTTATGTGTTTATGAGAATGTCCTTTCAACAACAGAACAACAACATCATCATTGATACTTTACTCTCAAAGCATCCTTAAAATATTTGTATAGATTCCATAAGAAAATGCATAAGTCCATAATTTACCTCTTGAGGCTCAAAACCTATTTCAATCATAAATGCTTAGAAAACATGGGCTAGATATGCATTTCATCATAAATATCTGTAAAGCTTGCAATACATGCTTAATTTCATAAAACACTTGCTTTATACTCAAAATCCCTCATCATATGATTCACAACTTGAAAACATGGGGGATTACATGGGTTCATGGAGAAATCATTATAAAATCATCATGTATCATCAATCCATGCATAAGAGATCATAATTCAATCAATTAACTCAATAATCAAAAGAACCTATGGTAATTGAAGAAAACCCTAACTCAATTGGGGAATTCTACCTTTAGAAATAGAGAATTTGGAAACTCCATGGATGAAAGGAATCCATGAATGAAAATTATCATACCTTGAATCCAAAATCTAGCCTTCAATGGAGGAATTGAAACCTTGACTTGAAACCCTAGGATGAATTTTCTTCTTCAAGTTTCTAGAGAGAGAGTTATTTGAGAGTTCTTTTGTGAATTTGGAAGAATGAAGTAAATATGCTACTTTGGGAGTTGAAAAAGCTTATATAGGGGTCTTAGGGAAGAGTAAAACGACGTAGTATAGGAACTAATTAATTAGTAAAAGATCCAAATGCCCCTAAAAATAACTGCCAGCTGACCTCCGACGGACCCCAGTCGACGGATCGTGGTCTGACCTACGGTCCATCCTGGTGGACTGTCGCTGGTCATCTGGGAGTCAATATTTTGGCCATCGAACCACGGACCCCGACCACGGAACGTAGTCTGACCTACGGTTTGTAGATCTGGCCGTGGTCTTGAGCCTCACAACCTCCCTAACGCAGGGCCATCCACGGACCACACCTACGGTCCGTGGTCCCATCCATGGGCCGTGGGTGGCCCTCGTGGCTGACACCTGTAGTTTTTTAAAATTTTCTTTTACTTTCCTTTTTTGGATACGGGGTGTTACAATATCTCCCTTTAGGACCATTCGTCCTCGAATGAGATTCAAACTGGTTCTAAAAGCTTAGGAGAGGAACTAACAACCCAACCCAACAATGCAATGCATGTAACCTAGGAGGAACTATCGACTCCAAGCTAGGACGTTCTCAAAACATCGTAAAAGGGGTGAAACTAACTCTAATACCCCATCATGCATGCAATGCACATATACAAGGAGGAAACATCAACTCCAAGCTAAACATACTCAAAGAATCATAAGGAAGTAGGAACTACATCTAGCAACCCAATATGCATGAAATTTTCAAATTTTCTTATGTTCAAGGAGGAACTACCTTCTCCAAGCTAAAAGCATGCTCAACACAATCTCATGGAGTCTATATGTAATTCACTCTCAAAAAGCATAGCTAAAGCATGTTCATCAATTCATCTCATAAAGTCTATAGACAACTCATACTCAATGCATAACATAATGAGGAAAATCAAGCATGTAAACTTATTTTCTTTCAAAAGACAAGTTTTTTTGTCATGAACATGCATAACATAAGGAAATCATGGAAACATATAAAACACCTGACTTCAAAGACAAAGGTCAAACAAAGAGGAACTTATTACCTCAAGCTAGAGTAGGAGTAGAAGGAAAAAGATTAGGATATCGAGACATTATATCGGCCTCGACCTCCCAAGTAGCACCCTCAACTAACTGATTCCTCCATAAAACATTCACGGAAACAACTTCCTTATTTCCCAACTTCTTGACTTGCCAGTCTAAAATCTCTACCGAAACTTTCTCATAAGAAAGACTTTCATCAACTCCCAACCCTTCTAAGAAAACTATGGATGTCGGATCATCAACACATTTCTTCAACATGGAGACATGGAAAACTGGATAAACCGATGCCAACCCATTAGTCAAATCTAGCTCATAAGCAACCTTACCAATACACCTCAAAATTTGATATGGGCCTACATATCAGGGACTAAGCTTCCCTTCTTACCGAACCTCTTTAAACCCTTAATGGGTGAGATTTTTAAGTAACCTAATCATGAACATCAAACTCAAGATCCCTTCTTCTCACATCGGCATATGACTTTTGCCGACTCTAAGCCGTTTTCAACCTTTCTCTAATAAGTCGATCATTCTCTATGGCCTCATGTACCAATCGGGACCTATTAGGGCAACTTCACCCACCTCAAACCAACCGATAGGAGATCTACACCTATTTCCATATAGTGCCTCAAATGGAGCCATATCAATACTTAAGTGATAGCTATTATCATAGGCAAACTCAACCAATGGCAAATGGTCATCCCAATTACCCTTAAAATCAATCACACAAGCTCTTAACATATCTTCCAAAGTTTGGATAGTACGCTCCGCTTGCCCATTGGTTTGGGGATGAAAGGCCGTACTAAGCTTAACACGAGTACCAAGACCCTTTTGGAATGACTTCCAAAACTGAGAAGTGAATTGGGTACCACGATCGGAAATAATGGACAAAGGCACTCCATGCAACCCTACCATTTCTCTCAAGTATAACTTGGCATATTCCTCCACCGAAAAAGAAACTTTGATGGGAAGGAAATGAGCCGATTTCATCATCCGATCTACTATAACCCAAATAGAGTCATGTTGTCACCGAGTGCGAGGCAAACTAAAAATAAAGTCCATATTCAAGTCTTCCCATTTCAAAGTAGGAATGCTAATATCTTGGGATAAACCTCCTGGTCTCTGATGCTCAACCTTTACTTGTTGTTTGGACACTTAGCCACAAATCCCGCAATGTCCTTCTTCATCCCATTCCACTAATAGACTTCCCGCAAATCACGGTACATCTTTGTGGCTCTCGGGTGAATGGAATACCGCAAACTATGGGCTTCTGTCAAGATCTGTTTCCTCAAGTCATCAATATTCGGAACACACAAACGACCTTGGTATCTAAGTACCCCATCTCTCCCTTGGGAGAAAGCATCAACGGATTTCTTAAGCACCGCTTCTTTCAATTCTACAAAAAATTGATCAAGACCTTGCTTGGCTTTCACATCCTCCAGAAAAGATGATTCACAACCATTGTGAACCATAACACCACCCTTGGTGGAGTCCACCAATTGAACAGCTAATCGAGCCAATCTATGAATATCTCGAACAAACTCTTTCTTTTCTTCTTTAGTATGAGAAACACTACCCATAGACAATCAACTAAGAGCATCCGCTACCACATTAGCTTTGTCGGGGTGATAAAGAACACTCATGTTGTAATCTTTCAATAACTCAAGCCACCTTCTTTGGCGAAGATTCAAATCTTTTTGATTAAACACATATTGCAAGCTCTTGTGGTCGGTAAATACATCTACATGCACACCATACAAATAATGCCTCCAAATCTTTAAGGCAAAAACAACCGCCGCTAATTCAAGGTTATGGGTAGGATAATTCTTTTCATGAACTTTAAGTTGCCTTGAGGCATAGGAAATCACTTTCCCATTTTGCATAAGCACGCACCCTAAACCAATTCCTGAAGCATCACAATAAACCACAAAACCACCCGTCCCTTCCGGTAAGGTCAACACCGGAGTGGAAGTAAGTGTATCCTTCAATTCTTAGAAACTATTTTCACACCCTTCGGTCCATACAAACTTAGCCTTCTTTTGAGTCAAAGCCGTCAAAGGAGAGACAATTGAGGAAAATCCCTCAACAAACCTTCTATAATAACCGGCCAAACCCAAGAAACTTCTAATATCCGAAGGAGTTAGAGGTCTAGGAGACTCTTGACCGCATCCGTCTTCTTAGGATCTACCTCAATACCCTTACTTGAAACAATATGGCCAAGGAAAGCTACGGATCTCAACCAAAATTCACATTTGCTAAACTTTGCAAAAATTTGTTGGTCCTTAAGAATTTGCAACACGATCCTTAAATGATCAATATGCTCATCCTCACTCCTTGAGTAGATCAAAATATTATCAAAAAACACAATAAAAAATATGCCAAGGTATTGTCTAAACACCATATTCATCAAATCCATGAATGCCGCCGGAGCATTAGTCAACCCAAACGACATTACCAAAAACTCATAATGAACATACCGAGTTTGAAAGGCCGTCTTCGGAATGTCATCTTCTCTCACCCTCAATTGGTGATAACCCGATCGAAGATCAATCTTAGAGAAATAACTTGCCCCTTGAAGTTGGTCAAATAAATCATCTATCCATGGAAGAGGATACTTATTCTGAATAGTCACCTTGTTCAACTGACGATAGTCAATACACATATGAAGAGAACCATCCTTCTTTCTAACGAACAAAACTGGAGCACCCCATGGAGAGATACTCGGTCGGATGAAGCCCTTATCCAGTAGATCTTTCGATTGTTCTTTCAACTCCTTAAGTTTTGCCGGAGCCATACGGTAAGGAGTAATAGAAATAGGTTGCGTATCTGGGAGAAGGTCAATACCGAAGTCTATTTCTTGCTTGGGAGGAATACCTGGTAGATCATCTTGGAACACTTCCAGAAACTCATTTACAACGGGGACCGACTCAATAGAAGGGGTTTTAGAAGCTACATCCCTCACCCTAACTAGATGGTAAATGCAATGCTTGGAAGTCATCCTTCTAGCTTTAAGACAAGAGACAAATTGACCCTTAGGCATAGAATTTCTCCCCTTCCACTCTAGGACAGACTCATTTGGAAACTGAAACTTGACCACACGAGTTCTACAATCAATAGAAGCATAAAAAGAGTGCAACCAATCCATACCCAAGATAAGATCAAAATCTAACATATCAAGCTCTACCAAGTCAACAAGAGTAACTCTATGGGACAAGGAAATGGGACACTTTCTATAGACCCTCTTAGCCATAATAGAATCACCAACATGAGTAGAGACATAAAAAGGTTCTAACAACACATCGGGGAGCACATCAAACCTCATAGCCACAAATGGCGTCACAAAAGACAAAGTAGCACCGGGATCAAGTAAAGCATATACATCTAGTTGAAAACCTTTCAACGTACCGGTAACCACATCGGGAGAACTCTCTCGCTCCTCACGAGTCTGAAATGCATAGAAACGGTTTTTCTTAGGAGCATTGGAACCCGAACCACTAGGAGGAGCTTGCTTGCCCTCTCTTCCATTAGCCGTAAGCATCAGACAATTCCTCATTTTGTGATCACTTTTACCACAACCATAACAACCATCCGTGCCGGCTAGGCACTTATCATCGTGCTTTCTTCCACACTTAGTACAAGTAGACCTTGACAATGAAGATCCACTACCATTACTTCCTTGAGGCTTAGGGTTAGAAACCCTTTCTTGGTTGAACTTTGGAGGAGCATTAGAGGAATCTCGGCCGAAAAACTTTTGTCGGAATCTAGGATGACCTTGTCCGTCGAACCTTGCATGAGAGAAATTTCCATCACCGGTCTTTGCCCTCTTCACCTCTCTAGACTTTTCCTTAAGTTTTTCCTCCTTAGTTTGTTGTGCATGCATCATGAGATGAGAGATGTCCATGTCATGAATGAGCATAGCGGTTCGGGATTCTTTAACTACCATTTCAGACACACCCAAAATGAGCTTACTCATTCTAGCCCTTGAATCCACAACTATTGTTGGAGCATATTTAGACAATTGAGTGAACTTTAGAGCATACTCCCTCACACTCATACTCCCTTGTCGGAGGTTAATGAACTTAAGCACCTTGTCTTCCCTCATCTCTAGGGGAAAGAACCTATCAAGAAAAGCGGCTTTGAACTTCTCCCAATCAAGAGGACCCGCATCTTCCGGTCTCCCTTCTTTCCATTGATTACACCATATTTGTGCCACTCCCTTTAGTTGATAAGTGACCAACTCTATTTTTTCCACCGGCGTAACTCCTATGATCATCAAAACCTTATAAACCTCATCAATAAACTCTTGAGGATCTTCCTCAACCTTAGAACCATGAAACTCCAGAGGATTCATCCTTGTGAAGTCCCTCACTCTTGAAGCTACCGTACCCACATTTGGGTTCACGGGAACTACAACCTCCCTATTTGCTGGGGCCGTCACTGCTTGAGACAACACTTGAAAAGCAGCCCTAAACTCCGCATTGGACACTTGTTCAGCCAAAGGATCAACCGGAACTTGAAGAGCTTGGGGAGGAGATTCTTGTTCCTCATTCTCCCTCACATTCCTTCTATCATAAGCTCTTCGGGTAGCCATATCCTGAAGAACATAGGATAAGGATTAGGAGAGAGACTGTTTAGAGTTAAACTCTATCTCACGACTTAAGAGTAATGAAAGAAGTGGAGTTTCCTACTCAGCTTGTATCCTCTCTTTCATAAATGTGGCGCGTTTCACACTCATGAACAAGACTCTACTAGACGTGGCTTATGAGAAAACCTAGGACCATTCTAAACCTTGTGCTCTGATTACCAAGTTTGTCACGACCCAGGGGTACCCTGTAGATGTAACATGGCGTATAGAACCCTGAAGGACTCCATACAAGCCACTTAGTTCTCATAACATAAGAAATAGAACAATAATAGTAAAACAATAGTCCAAGTCCAAAACATTTTATAAATGAAAAGCGGAAGTCTAAACACTTTGTCTCATCATAGCCATCTAATACAATAGAATGAAATTGGGCCTAGCCCATACATCATGTACAAAAAAGAAATACATGAAAGAAACTGAAAACAATAACTCCATCCTCAAAGCATGAGGACTCACCAAAGCTTGGGAACTCACAAACTCAGCTACTAGCCACGAGACTCAGTAACCTGTCTGTCAGACCCTACATTTGGGAAAAAATGTAGGCAAGACTATGCGTTAGTACAAAACAATGTACCAAGTATGATAGCCATGCATAAAACATTTAAAATATGCTAAAAGGGATATTTCATTTCATGACATGCAATTGACCAAGCTAAACATGATATAAAAGAGTTATACAATATAAGTCATAAATCATGGTCAATGCAAGCTAGCTTCATCTTTAAAACTTTTGAACTCATGTGAGATACTTCTTGAAGTAACCTTAGTTCATTATTACTTGTGGGGAATTAGCCTTAACCGATATAGAGACCATGTGAGCTATAACATGATCCCTCGGTGTCTCCCACACCAAAAAGGGTTGTCCTACTTGCCAAGGTAGAACCATGAACTTCTAGATTAAGTGGATCCACTAGCTAATCAACCTATGGGGGTACATAGTTTATGGGATAAGGAGATTGCTACTAGAAACCCGACCTCTACTACGGGGGAGCTTCCATCTCATGAGATTACTCCTAGAAACCTGGCCTCTACTACGGGAGAGCTTCCATCCCATCATCAATATCCACTCGGTGCTAAGCATAAATCCCACGGAATAGTCATTTCTTACTTGACCTCATTATTCATGAAAAGGTGTCCTTGGACAACCAATCAAAACTAGTACATTAGGATAGCTCTTACTCTTGATTCATTTAGGTGAGAAAGCCTTTCAACCTAAGAATCCTTTCTATGTCAGAAAACCTTTCACATCATGCTAATTATGTGTTTATGAGAATGTCCTTTCAATAACACAACAACAACATCATCATTGATAGTTTACTCTCAAAGCATCCTTAAAACATTTACATAGATTCCATAATAAAATGCATAAGTCCATAATTTACCTCTTGAGACTCAAAACCCACTTTCAATAATAAATGCTTAGGAAACATAGGTTAGATATGGATTTCATCATAAATATATGTAAAGGTTGTAATACATGCTTAATTTCATAAAACACTTGCTTTATACTCAAAATCCTTCATCATATGATTCACAACTTGAAAACATGTGGGACCACTGGGTTCATGAGGAAATCATCATAAAATCATCATGTATCATCAATCCATGCATAAGAGATCATAATTCAATCAATTAACTCAATAATCAAAAGAACCCATGGTAATTGAAGAAAATCATAACTCAATTAGGGAATTCTACCTTTAGAAATAGAGAATTTGGGAACTCCATGGATGAAAGAAATCCATGGATGAAAACTATCATACCTTGAATCTAAAAGCTAGCTTTCAATGGAGGAATTGAAACCTTGACTTGAAACCCTAGGATGAATCTTCTTCTTATTAGTCGCTTGCTTGTTTGGTGTGTTTGGAACCGGGTTATTTAAAGCTACCCTTTCTTGAAGAAAGAGAACCTGGGCCCAGGTCTTGGTGTATTTTGACATGATTCTCAATACGCTATCTAAACTAGGAAAGTCAGTAAGGAAAGGTGGGACAAAGAAAGCTCTACTTCGGGTAAGTTTCTAGAGAGAGAATTATTTGAAAGTTCTTCTTTTGTGAATTTGGAAGAATGAAGTAAATAAGCTAATTTGGGGTTTGAAAAAGCTTATATAGGGGTCTTAGGGAAGGGTAAAAGGATGTAGTATAGGAACTAATTAATTAGGAAAAGACCCAACTTCCCCTAAAAATAACTGCCAGCTCACCTCTGACGGACCCTAGTCGACGTACCGTGGTCTGATCTATGGTCCGTCATGGTAGACCGTCGTTGGTCATCTGGGACTCAACATTTTGGCTATCGAACCACGGACCGTGGTTTGACCTACGGTCCGTAGGTCTGGCCGTGGTCCTGAGCCTCAGAACCTCCCTCAGGCAGGGCCATCCACAGACCACTCCTACGGTCCTTGGTCCCATCCACAAGCCATGGGTGGCCCTCGTGACTGGCACCTGTAGTTTCCCAAAATCTCGGTTTACTTTCCTTTTTCGGATACGGGGTGTTTCAATTTTTTTTATTTATAAAAAAAGAAAATAATTCTTCTTTTTTTACTTTTTTTACTTTTTTTTGGGGATAGGGGGGCTGGTAGGGAGTGGAGTGATAAAAATACTTTAATTTTGTTTTTGTTTTTAAAGCTTTTAACAAGATTTCTATTATAATGTCGGTACCTATATGTACCCATATTATTCATTGGGTAACTCATTTTTACCCATTTAAAATGTGAGTCGAGCTGAGTACTTTATCCAATTTTATTTAACTCGTGTTTGATCAACTCATATTCGACTTGACTCGCTCGTTTGCCACTCCTAGTCTTGAGATACATTTTAATTGAAAGTATATTAATCATAATAGTCATTCATAATAAGGGATGCTTCAACTAGAAGCATCGTATTTTCATATAAACTTATAGGTACTTTATTCGAAAGCATCCTTGATTTGCGAAATTCTTCATAACACAGTGCATGCATATTGAAATAGCTTTATTCATGATCACGAAATACTTGCATGACATTGGTTCATTAATATATCATTGAAAATATTGTATTATGATCAAATTATGTGTAATAAGATTTTTCATGAACAATAAAGTGAAATTCAAATGAACCCATAAGAAATCATGACAACCCTAGAATCCGTATGAATCATAACTTGAGAAAATGAGGTTTCTTTGAGATTCAATGGGTTAAGAAGAACCTATTGGTGAAGTTTCTACATACCTTGATAGAAACCCTAGGTGAAATTGGAGAAGAAGATTTGGAGCTTTGGAATCCTTTTTCTTGCCATGAGAGAGAAACTTGGAGAAGAAGAAACTTTGATTGAGTGAATGAGAGGGAATGGGAAGTTAGGGGTCTTAGGGATCAGATAAACCCTTAAAAATCAGACTAAAACAGTGTAGTGTAGTAATTAAAAGAGCATGAAAAGACCAACTACCCCTGAGAAATAACCGCCGAACAACTTCTACAAATCCATTTACAGTTCGTACATCCATCTATGGCCCGTGTTGTCCAATCGTAGAACCCAACTACTGAAATTTCAACTTTTTAAAGAACAAAGCACGAACCATCAACTATGACTAGTATTGAATTACACACCCCGTGGATTCCTATAGTAGAATAAAAGTCTGGAAATTTCTAGAGTTCATGTGTTTAACCACGAACATAATGTATGGCCCAAATAATATTTTACGGCTCGTACGGTCCAACCATAGAAGAAAAGTACTGAAATCACAAGTCTCTTAAGATGAAGTCTACAAGACCAAACCACGACCTGTATTCAAAACTACGAGCCGTAATGTTTGGTCGTACAAGTAGGCTTGAGGCTTGATATCTTCAGAAGTTTTTGAACTTCACTCTACGAGCCATTCCACGAACTGTTCATTGAGCTACAAATCATAAAAACACGTCGTAGTCAATAACCAAAGTTCTAAATTTCTAAGTCTTAACCAGGACTGGGTTCCACGAGCCCGAATCTCATCTACAAACAATGTGCTTTCATTTCAGGCATGTTAGGTCACACTACCGATGAGTGCCAGTGTTTGAAAGAAGAGATCCAAAGTCTATTGGATAGTGGCACGATCATTCAACGACTGGTAGCTCGCCCTAAGTTTGTTTGGCATCAACTCTCAGCCGTCATGCCGACGTCAAGTCATAATTGAGCAATTTATCTGCAATCTGTCATTCAAGTTCCTTCTCACAGTCAAGCAACTATAGTACCGAGGATTATTGCACCAAATTTACCCTGTCAGGCATCTACTGCACGCACTTATGATGTAGCCGAAAAGAGTACCCAAAATGGTTTCATTCTGAGAAACCATTAGGTGTACGGGGGATTTTCTCAAAAGATGACTTTTAAGAGGCATAAAGCAGGGCAATTAGTTTTTGTGTAGCATCTTTTGAAAATAATTATGTATTTTGCGAGCTTAAGTGATTGATTATTTATATGTTTTAAATTTCTTTAATGTAATTGGAACTACGCTTGACCTGATTTCCTTGGTGGATACGTAGGCAGCCCATATAGGGACTCAGTCATATTAATTAGAAATTTCAATATATCTTTGCTTCTAATTGAAACTACGTTCGACCTGATTTCCTTGGTGGATACGTATGTAGCCTATATAAGGCTCAGTCGGTTTATTTTAAAATTTTAGTATTCCTCCGAGAAGGAAAATGAAGGTGGGGCATAATTTTGGCATGCAATCGAGATAATTTTTGGAAGCACGCCTACAATCAATAGAAGCATAACATGAATGCAACCAATCCATCCCAAGTATCACATCAAAGTCTAACATATCAAGCTCTACCAAATCAACAAGAGTAACTCTAGGGGATAAGGAAACGGGACACCTTCTATAGACCCTTCTAGCCACCACAAAATCACCAATAGGAGTAGAGACAGAAAAAAGTTCTAATAACACATCGGGGAGCACATCACAACTCATGGCCACATAAGGTGTCACTAAAGACAAAGTAGCACCGGGATCAAGTAAAGCATATACATTTATTTGGAAAACTTTTAACATACCGGTTACCACATCCGGGGAACTCTCTTGATCACCTCTAGTCTGAAGAGCATAAAAATGGTTTTTCTTATGAGCACTTGCACCCGAACCACTTGTACCGGATGAAGGGTAGGGTTGAGCCCTACAACGATTATCTCCATCCTTCTTAACAACCGAAGGACAATCTCTGATCTTGTTATCCGTCTTTCCACACCCAAAGCAAGCATTAGAACCCACTAGACACTTACCCTCATGATTTCTTCCATACTTGGCACAAGTAGGCATCAAGGGTCTACTACTATCTCCTTGAGGTTTAGGGTTAGACACCCTTTCATTGTTAGACCTTGGAGGAACATTTGAAGAACCTTGCTCGGAGATCTTTTGCCGAAACCTTAAATGACCCCATCCACCGGACCTAGAATGTGAATAGTTACCATCATCCACTCTTGCTCTCTTTGCCTCTCTAGATCTTTCCTTGAGCTTTTCTTCCTCAATTTGTTGGGCATGCACCATAAGGTGAGAAATGTCCATGTCATGGACAAGCATAGCGGTGCGGTATTCTTTGACTACTATGTCGGACACTCCCGACACAAACTTGCTCATCTTAGCCCTTCGATCCACTACAATAGAGGGGGCATACTTGGATAACTGAGTGAACCTCAATGCATACCACTTTTGAACCTTTCCCATTCTATGGGACCCGCCTCTTCCGGCCTTTCCTCTTTCCATTGATTGAACCAAATCTGAGCAACCCCTTTGAGTTGGTAAAGACCAATTCCACCTTCTCTACCTGTGTCACTCCCATAATAGCAAGTATCTTGAAGACCTCATCGATAAATTCTTGAGGATCTTCCTCTATTTTGGAACCATGAAATTCGGGAGGATTCATCCTTGTAAAGTCCCTCACTCTTGCCACCGCCGTACCCATATTTGGGTTCATGGGAGCTACCTCCTCTCTATTGGCTTGTGCCCTCACGGCTTGTGCCAATACTTGAAAAGCCGTCCTAAACTCCGCATTTGTTACATTCTCAGCCAAAGGATCAATCAGAGCTTGAGGAGGAGCTTGGGGAGGAACTTCTTGTCCCACATTGTCTCCCTCAGTACTTCTATCATTAGTCCTTATAGTAGTCATATCCTGAAAACTATCAGGCAAGGATAAGGAAAAATACTTTATAGAGTTAAACTCCATGGCACGACTTAGGAAAATGAAGAAGTGAAGTTTCCTAACATCTAGTAGCCTCTAATTCATAAATGTGGCGCGCTGCTTACTTATGAACAAGACTCTACTTGACGTGGTTTGAGACATCCTAGAACCATTCTAAACCTTGTGCTCTAATTACCAAGTTTGTCACGACCCAGGGGTATCCCCTAGATGTAACAAGGCGTACAAGACCCCGAGAGGCCTCATACAAGCAATTTAGCATATCATAACATAAAGTAATAGAAAAGGTGTGGAAATTTAAAAACTTTCAATACAATCGAAGTCTTTTATAAAACGAGCGGATGTTTAATGCCATAGTCTCAAACCATCTAATCAACATGAGTAAAGTCTTGGGTCACAGCCCATACAATAGTCCAAGACATAAAAGAAAGACATAAAAAAAAAGTGTGATCACATCCTCGAACACAATGAGAACTCACCAAATCTTCATTTGCTTGATCAACAATGAAGCTAACCACGAGTGTGGGGGATCTATGTCGCCGGACCCTACATTTGATAAGAATGTAGTCAAAGTATGCGTTAGTACAATTAAGTACTAAATATGATAGCTAGCATAAACAACATAAACATCATGGTTAGTCAACATAAACCATAAGCATAATCTTGCACATACATCAATATCATAATAAGAAAGGAATACTTCTCAATCAACCTTACTCATTCTTAGTCATGACTTGGGTCATCCGCCTCTAGTCAACTTACCTCGTGGAAGGTATCTGAAGCAACAATCCAAGCTATTCATTCTTTAAATCATAGTTCTCATAGTTCATACTTACTTTTAAAGACAATGGGGATTCGCCTCTTTGCCTAGTTTACAAAGGCAAATGTGTATTCACCTCTTGCCTTACTTACTCTTAGATTATGGGTACTCGCCTCCACAATCTTATCACATGATGCGGGTACTCGCCTCCACTCCATTTCATAAAATTCATAGGTAATCGCCTCCATGTCCATTCATCATAGTAAGAACGTGGGGACTCACCTCTTGTTCAATTTTAAGGAATAGGGGAATCGCCTCATATCCTTTCATAGGGAGGTCAAGGGTAATCACCTATAGCCTCATCAATTACATAGTCTTTTAGTGTAGATTCATTTTAGGTGAGCAATCCTTCCAAACCTAGAATCATTCATGTGAGTAAGCTTTTCACATTCATACATTCATATTTAAGCAATTCATGTGGGAAGTATCCCTTCCTTAACATTAAAATTAATAACCAACAATTCATATCATAAGCTTTACTCTCAAAGCACTACATCTCGTGATCATCATCTAAGCTTCATTCTAAAGCAATTCTATTCATAATTCATCAATCCTATAAGGATAAGCCTAAACCCACAAAGTTTCCCTTCATGGAATCAACCTAATTATATCAATTCTAGGGTAGAATCATGGAATAGACATGGGTACATGTAATTTAATCCAAAATACAAGCAATTCTATCAATTCAATCATAAACAACTATAATCCACTCAATTGAATCAACATTCATCACAACCCACAATATTGGAAGAAACCCTAGCTAGAATTGGGGAATTCTTCAGCAAATTGGGGGAATTCTAGGGGACTCAATGGGAGGAAGGATCCCATGGATGAAAATCTATCATACCTTTGTCACAATGCCCTCACAAGCTTTAAGATTGAAGACTTGAACTTGACCTAGCTTCAATTTCTTCCTTATTCTTCCAACTTCTAGAGAGAGTATATTTGAGAGGAGTTTTGGCTTTTCTTTTGGGATTCGAGAAAATGACTTGAATGGGGGATTTTGAGGGTTAAAAATACTTATATAGGTGTTCTAGACTTAGGCAACACAACACCACATTGATTTAATTAAAACTGGAAAAGACACTTAGGCCCTCATCTTAACCGTCCCACAGGCCCCACACACGATACCACACCGATGGACCGTGGATGGACCTACGGTCCGTCCTGGTGAACCGTGGTTGGTGGTCTGGGACTTTGGGTTTCTGGACTTTGACCTACGGACCCGTAGCCATCATCCATGGACCCATCCACGGGGCATGGGTCCTGGCCGTGGTTCACTGCCTCAGACAACTTCCCTTGGTGCCCATCCACGAGGCCACCTACGGGGTGTGGGTCTAACCATGGGTCGTGGTTGGCCCTTGTGGGTGACACCTGGAAGTTCTAACAATTTGCTAAGCTTTCCTCCTTAGGCTATGGGGTGTTACATTAAAAGTGTAGTAAGAACTATCTAGGAGAGTATTTGGCTAGTTGGTGGGTGTTTTGGATATAGTAAGATGGATAAAAAATTTAGGGATTGTACATCGTCCATAGACAAGGGTAGGGATGTTCATCAGCAGGCTTAAACTAACACTTCACTAGCTCTAGCGGGTTTCTTGGCTCAGCAAGTTTCCTGATCTAGAAATGGTGGCAAACAATGTCAAAACATGTTTTATGCTCTTTAGACTTGATAGGATCAGGAGGGTTACCCTAATGTAGTCAGTGGTGTATTACGAGTCTTTCAGTTTGATATTTATGTCTTGTTAGATCTAAGAGCAAAATTTTGTTTCGTGACTCCTTATATTGCAATGAAATTTGAAGTCAGTCCTTAAATCTTATTTGAACCATTCTTAGTCTCTACTCTTATTGGTGAGTGAGTTTTAGCTTAATGAGTGTACAGAAATTGGTCGGTTTTAATTTTTCTAGAAAATCACCTCAGTTAATCTAGTAGAATTAGACCTACATGATTTTGATATCATTCTTGACACGGGCTGGTTACACACTTGTTATGCCTCAATAAACTATTGAACCAGGGTCATAAAATTCTGTTTCTGAATGAACAAATCATTGAATGGAAGGGTAGTACCTCAATGCCTGTAGGTTGGTTTTTCTCATGCCTTAAATCCAAAAACTGATTTCCTAGGGTTGTATCTATCACCTAGTTCGGATTAAGGATACCAGTTTTGAAACCATAACTCTTCAATCATTCCATGTAGTGAATAAATTTCAAGAAGTGTTTTTGAAATATCATCTCGGAGTCCCCCCCCCCCACCCCAAGAGGGAAATTGACTTTTCATAGACCATTTTCCAAATACCCACCCTATTTCTATACCTCCTTATAGAATGTCTTTAGTAGAGCTTAAGTAGTTGAAAAATCTGTTGAAGAACCTTCTAGATAAGGGTTTAATTTGACCCAATATTTCTTCATGGGTTTCTTTAGTTCTCTGTGTGTGTAAGAAATATGGTTCCCTTAGCTTAAAATGTGCATCAATTACCGATAGTTTAACAAGGTCACCATCAAGAATACGTATCTTATCACCAAGATTGATAACTTGTTCAATCAACTTCAGAGTGCTAGTTTTTTTTCATAGATAGACCTTAGATTAGGCTGTCATCAGCTCAGAGGTAGATAATGAGTTATTCCAAAGATAGGCTTCAGGTATCAATATGGTCACTATGAATTTTTGGTTATGTCTTTTGGACTAACAAATCCTCTTCTAGCTTTTATGAATTTGATGAACATGGATTTCAACCAGTATTTAGATACGCTCATCATTGTCTTCATAGATGACATTTTGATCTATTGTCGGAGTAAGGATCAACATGTAGGTCATTTGAGGATTGTCTTGCATATTCTTAAGGAACATAAGTTGTTTTCTAAGTTCACTAAGTGTGAATTTTGGTTGAGGTCCATAGCATTCCTTAGCCATATAGTTTCTAGAGAGGGCATTCAAGTTAGTCCTAAGAAGACCCAGGAAGTTAAGAATTGGCCTAGACCTCTTTCTCCTTCTCAGATGTTAAGAGTCTCAAGTTTAGTTGGTTACTATAGATAGTTTTTGGAAGGATTTTCTTCAATTCATTCTGCTTTGATTAGTTTGACTAAGAAGAAAGGGAAATTTAAGTGGTCCGAAGCTTGTGAGAAGAGTTTTCAAGAGTTGAAGACTTGACATTCTTCAATCCCTGTTTTGACTCTATCAAAAGGTTCAGATGGCTTTGTGGTTTACTATGATGCCTTCAGGATTGCCCTAGGTTGTGTGTTGATGCAAGTTGAGTAAAAAAAATTAGACTTATTTGAGGCTTTTTAGTTCACCAAACAATGTCCTCAATGCCATTTATGCCCATATCTGATGCTATAGTGTTGATTTGTAGCTATGAAGGCTTAAGGACAGGGTAAGGACAAATGTATGCAAAAAGAAGCCAAAAACATAGAAAAACAAAGAAATTGTGAAGCTGAAACTGGCAAAGAGCACTTGGTGACTAACCAACAATGTTGGACCTCACTAAAAACTATTGTCTTATACTAAAAACCTCAAATAAGGTTGGCGATAAAATGAAGTGAATGGTGACTCGCAAACCCAATTGGTGAGGTGATGTGATGTCACCGAAGATGCCAAAAAAATTTGCTAAAAATAGAAAACAAAGTGGTGAGCATAGGTGATATTCGACGATCACCTGTTGTGAATGACTATGTTGATTGTGCTCACAAACTATTTCAAACACCTGAAGCCTTAATCCTAAGAAAGAACTGCGACAAGATCTGTTGGTCAGCAACTCACACAGTAGGTCAGCGAGCCCGACTAATATCACCAATTGGGTCTCAAAGTGAAACTTTTACTAACTTTTCGCAAGGTATAAATAGCTGACTAACTTGTTATAGTGTAGACTAATTTTGCAACCATTTGAGCCCAAAACATTTTTTGGAGAACTTGTTGAAACCTCGTGGCCTTAAAATCATATTCCTTTCTCATTCAAAAATCCTTTTGAGGCATTGGTTTGTATAAATATCCAACATAGGCCAAAAGCCTTAATTGGGGTGTGGTAACGTAAGAGAAATGAAACCGAACGGAAAAGATTTGTGAGACTCATCCTTGTTTCATGTGGCAATAGTATGGAACCCCTCCATATTATAAAAAAAAATAAGAAGAGAAAATATAATTAAAAAAAAGTGTGTCATCAATTGATGTGTTGGTTATGTTCATTGCTTAATTGAATAAAATGGGTCTCCAATGAGCTCAATAATAAAAGTATGTGGCGAATCAAATGAGGATGAGTGCCTATATCCAAAGGAGGAAAGAAAATGAGAAGAGGTGAAGTTTAAAACAACAATACTTTGAAAGATTGAAGTCACTAAATCAAAATGATCATACCCTCTGTCCGCAGCCCCGTTAAAAGCCTTAATAGACCCTTGGTATCTTTCAAAAGAATGTGATGTGATGGTTTGAAAATATGATCAAAACTTTGGTATGAAACATGCATGTCTTTCTCTTTGAGAGTTCATTTTGATTCCTAAATATTCATTGTTCATGTGCTTTGTGAGAGCATGTAATTGTTTTTTATTTGAGGGCACTCGAATAATTTTGTTGAAATATGGCTTTGCATCATGATTGAGCTTTTGGAAGCATAAACTCAGATTGATAATGACTAGTCATCATTTGAAGCTTTTTGTGCATAATTGAAAATTGCATGGACTTGAAATTAGTCTTGTGATAGCACTTGCATATTGGGTCTTAAGAAGCACCATTTGTAGTCACTTTTGTTGCTAATTGAATTTTTGATTTAATTGAGGATAAGCAAATTTAAAGTGGGGGTGTTTATCAGTCGGAGATTTTGGAATCATTTGACACCTTTTAGTTAACCAAACAATGTCCTGAATTTCATTTTATGTCCATATTTGATGTTAAAATGTTAATTTGCAGCTAAAAAGGCTTAAGGACAAGGCAAGGAAAAATGTATTGAAAAAGATGCTAAAAAATAGAAAAACAAAGAAAGTTTGAAGCTGAAGCTCAGAAAGAGCACTTTATGACTCGCCAATATTGCTGGAACTCACTAAAATTAATAGTGTCTTATACTATATAGCTCAAAGCAGGTAAGTGAGAAGATGAAGTGAACGACGACTCACCAACCTAATAGGCGAGGTGATGTCAATTCGTCGAAGATGCCAGAAAGTCTTGCTAAAGTAGAGAATAAAGTGGCAAGAATAGGTTATACCGAGCAATTTGCCAATTATGTACGGATATGTCCATCAGGCTCACAAACTGATGGTTAAAACACTTGAAGCCTGAAGCCAAAAAGGGAAATGCTAGAAGATGTATTTGTCAACGACTCGCTGAGTCGGTCGGCGAGCCCGACTAATATCACAAATTGGGTCTTGAAGTGAAATTTTTACTGAGTTTTGAGAAGGTATAAATAGGTGAGAAGAGAGAGAAAACTCATCTTCCAGTCTCTGCATTTACAGTACACAAGAACATTCTAAAGATTTTCAGTCTTAGCAACTTTTTGTAGTAGAAATTTGGAGTTTTTGCTTGGTCATTTGAGTTTTGAAGTTTGAGTGAATTAATTCTGATGGAGAATAACTATTGTGGTATATCTATGTTCAATTTCCCTATGTGTGGCTAAAACTCCTATTCTAGGGGGTGTGTAAATGAAGTTGGGTATTGATTAAAATAGTGGGTTTATGTGAATTGCTCTGTTTATATTGATTTCCAAGGATTCAATTTGATTATCCTGTTTTAATTTTTTATTTAAGGTTGAAAAATGTAGTGTATATCTTCATGTTTTGCTTGGAAATGTTTACATGAAGTGGATAATTGATTTGATTATTGCATATTAGCTTTAGATTCTATGTTTATTTGACAAGAGAAATTTAGAGTTGTACTGTTGAATGCTAAATTTACTTGTAAAAGAAAATCAATATTAAAGTATTAGATTGTTTTGTATGGCTTACATGAGAGGCTCTAAAAAGAGGTCGGATGATAAAAGATGTTTTATTGAGAAATGCTTGGTGTGCTATAGATTTATTTATCCTATCCATAAGATGTTAATGTTATTTACCAATCATACTAACCACATTCAAAATTTATACCCACTTCGACACACTTCTAGAATCATTATATATTTGCTAAACAATCTTGCTAGTTGATATCGGTAAATAGTTGTTATTAAATATTCACATATCGATAATTTGAAATGTCTACAATGTTTTATATCAACCATTGATTGTTATCTCTCTTTCAAAGATTAGCTCATAAATTTAATATCCTACTTGAATTGTAGTAAAGTCCTTTCCCGGTGGGATTCGACTCCGACCTTACACACCGGGTTATTATATTGCTAATGAACACCTACTCATTGACTTGTAAAATGGGTAATTGAGAAATATTAAAATGGCGTCGTTGCTGAGAAATGGTGCTCAGAATTCATTTAGTTAAGTAATTTTTTTGATTTAATTTGTTTGTAGCTGTACACTCTTACGATTACTTTCCTTGTTGTGTTCTAAATAGGTAAACATATAAGAGTCATTTGTGGCAATGCTCTTATCAATAATGGGGAGATGGATGACATAAGAAACTTCAATGATCTCAACTTGCAAGATCATGGGAGTGCGAGAGCTATTCACTTTATCCCAACTGTTGGTAATGCCATATTACATATGACCGGGACTATGTTCTAACCACTCAAATTAAAGAATGGCAATTTGGGGGTATATCTCAAGAAGATCCCCATGAACACTATCTGGAACTTTGTGGATGTATGTTGTGTGTTTACTTTTAAAAACATCACTCACAAGTCCCTCTGGTTGTGATTGTTTCCTTTCTCCTTGACGGGTGAAGCACCAAAATGGTTAGCGGAGTTACCAAAGGATACAATTACCTCATGGGAGGAGCTCACCGAATGTTGAAGTTGAGTGATAGTATTCAAAACTTTAAATGGATTGATGGTGAGCCAATTCATGAAACGTGGCTAAAGTTCCAAAAGATGTTCTTACAATGTCCTACTCATGGGCTACCAGATAATGTCTTGGTGAAATACTTTTATAGAAGTCTTGATACTGTGACCAAAGGGATCGCTAATCAATGATTAACGTTTCAAGCACACCTCATCCAATTCTAGGTGAAAACGATCATTAAGCAGTATAAAACCCAACGAAGAGTTGGGGTCGAACCCACAGGGAGGGGTACGTGTTCAAATTCAATAAGGAAGTACGAATGTGATCTAATTAGATATAGGAATAGAAATTATCAAAAAGAGACATAAAAGCAAATCAAAGGGGTGACATTAAATGTCAGATTGGGGGTTTTTGTTTGCAATTATCAATGACAGCGCAGTCAAAACAATGACTAAATAACAATAAGGAGAGGAATTCTCTGTATGTGATCGATTATAGGCAAATTTCAATATATGGGTAATTGAAACTACTAGTAAATACCTAAATATCAATGGGTAGGCTAGACTATAATTGAAACAGCTTTCTCTCGAACAACTATTCTGCTTCAATTGATTTCTCTCGAACATCAACAAACATAGCAATTAAGAATAGCCCACAACCTTAATACATCTCCTCTCTCGAGCAAGATTGGTAGGATTGAGTTTAGGATTCACTCTCTCGAGCTGAAACCAAATCAACCCAATACCTACAAACCATTAGTCACAAGCCTTAGCCCCAAAACTTCTCTCTCGAGCAAGTTAAGAACACAAAATTAGAACTGCATTTACAACTACAATTCATAAATTAAACCTCAGCTAATGATTAAACCCACTTCAATATAGCATTTAAACTAGTAATTAATAATACCCATAAACTAATACAACCCATAATCACATGATCACACCCCAAAAATTGGGGTTTTAGCCAAACATCATAAAAGAGTGAAAATGATTACCAAATTGATTAGCCATCAACAGCGTAAGAGTAATTAAGGCTTTACAATGCTTCAATTTGCAGAAAATTCGAAACCCACTTGGAAAATCTCCAAATTGAATCTCAATAAGTCTTCAAGTCTACTAAGAAACTATCAAAAACACCAGAGAAAACTTTTCTAAACTAATTCAACATTCTTCTCTCTGATACTAAGTTAACTGTTTAAAATCTAATTTATAGTTGCTAAAAATAAACCACGAAGGGCCATTAGGCGAGGTAAGTCGAGCTCGCTGAGTGGTTCAGCTAGCCGCCCTATGCTCTTTCTATCACCTTTTTGCATGAGTTCTCAGCATACTTAAGTCCTGTAACTTTGGGCAATCACTCTTTGCATCGTGGAACTGCTTGGCGATTCGCCGACTGACCTTTTCTGTCATCGATTTGGTTTCTTCCCTCAGGGTTGGCACACTGGAATATTAGGTGGTCAAAATATCCATTTGGCGGTTTGCCAACTGCTCTTGGTGATCATTAGGCTCGCCTTTCTTCACTTCTTCAGTTTGTTTTGTTCCTTTTTACCTGTTAGTGTCCTTGGTTGCTCCTCAATTCATAAACCTGAAAATCAAGACTTTAACATCAATTTATGGCACAAATTAAGCATTTGAGGACAATAAATCTACATAAACAAAGCCCCAAATGAGTCCAAATGTCGGACTCATCAACACCCCCAACTTAAACTTTTGCTTGTCCTTAAGTAAAACTCAATATCAGCAGTTCAAAAAGGATGTCTCAAATAGTGCTGCATAAGACTCAACATATCAATTGTGCACTCAAAGATTTAAATTGTGACTCACCATTATCAAAGATACTCAAGTTCACAATACTTGATTCAAATGCAAGTTCAAGTTCAACAAAGGTACTCAAATGCCCTCACAACAAAGATTATTCTATAGTCACACACAATTTCTCAACAATTTAAAGTTCTAGAATCACATACAACTCTCACACTCACAAAGAAGAACACATGCATGACTTCACCTATAGGTTTGCCCTTATTTTCCAATCGACATTTGTTTCAGATCACTCAAGATCAAAAAGGTCTTTTCACGGCTTGTAGCGGGGCTGAGTGTCAAGGTATGGTCATTTAGGCTTAGTGGCTGCTACCTTCATGAAGTATGGTTTGAACATCACTTTCCTCTTTTTCTTTAACATTTCAAATATGCTCACAATCCAGCCCATTATTCAACTTCATATGAACTATCGGATACCTCATTTTTTTTGCAATTTCCACCACTTTATTTCACAACTTTTTCATTCTTTTTGTTTGCTTCTTTTCTCTTTTCTATTTTCCCTTTTTTTTACATGGAGGGGTTCCATCTTTTTTCAAAACCATAACTCAAGGGGGGATTTCTCACACTTCTTGATTTTCCTTCTCTTTTCACCACACCCTCAACTTAGACTTTTGGCCTAAGTTGGCTATTCAACAAAGCACACTTCATGAAAGTTATGGGTAAATGGATAAAGAGGGATCACAATTGTTCAAGTTTCTTTCAAGAAAAGGATAAGGCTCAAGATGGTTCAAGCAAGGTTCACACATCTCACAAAGTTGGCCACAAAAGAGGTATATTGTCAAATTGTTTCACTCTTCAAATTTGTTGCCTAAGATCATTTCAAGTGCTTGCATCACTTAGTCAACCGTACAAACGGGGAAAATTCTAGGTGTCATCACATACAATGTTCAAAGTAATCTCATCACACAAGGCATTGACACCAATATCAAACAAGACTCCACACTTTTTCGCTAGTGTGCAATGTTCATCACAAGAGACTCATTCGATAACCGGCTAATCACAATGAGATGCTAAAAGTTCACACATTATCTCTGCAACTTCATTTGCCTCATCGTAGCCGCACATTCATTTCGTTCTATAAAGAGCATTATTCAAGTCATCGGTATTGATCATAACCGACATTAGAATTCACATAAGAACAACCACAATCACACACAAAAGACGTGGCTAATTTTAAAATTACGTTCAAAACCATTTTCATTCAAAATAAGGAGCACAAGCTAAAATATCCACAATGTCACGATCAACATACATATATAGATCAACAAAACCCAATGTTCACAAAAATAATAGAATCACAAGAGGTAGTTATGGAAATACCTCACCCCACCCAACAAAAAGAAGCAGTTGTCCTCAAATGCAACTAAAACAAAGATAATCAATAAAAAAACAACAGAGAGGGTGGTAAAAATCATCCTGTCTACTCAGTCACTCCGTCTGTCGGGACATCAATGGCCGAGGTAAAATTCTGCGGATGGGAATCAGTGTCCGGTGGAGCATCAACTGTAGCTGCACTAGACCCAGTCATAGTAGTGTCTCTCAAGGAGATCTGAAGAATAACATGTACCATAGCCTACTCCACCTCAGTCAGGCCCTAAAACACAGTCTCCTCCTGAACAACAAGCTGCTCCTCATCAGTCTCAACCTCAAACTCTGCAGCCGCATCATCAGCTCTATCCTCATTTCCGGTGGTAGCCGGAGGCACATCAAAACGCACTGGAATATTTGTGCTCAAGTCTTTAGGGATCTCCATAGTCCCAAAAATTAGAGACATATCAATGGACTTCAGCTAGTCCGCATCCTTCCTCAACTCCGTAATCGTGGCCTTTAAGGCCGTCACCTCATGAGTAGCTCCCTGATCTCTCTCACACACCTTGATTCTTGTCGTGAGGGTATCAATAGAAACTCTAAGAGGTGTCAATGCAGCAGTGAGAGCTCTCTCAATCATCCCAGGAACTGTGGCCTCTAGCCTAGATGCACGCACATAAGCATAATAGGCTAGGTGCCCCATTCGTAGCAGCATGGCCTGGGTGAGCAGAGGTCGGGATGCAGCTTTAGGAGGTGGGGGAGCAGCATAAGAACTCGGAGTCACATAAAGGGAAGAGTTAGAAATACCTGAAGGCCAAGTGGCCGCAGTAGGCAATACTGCCTCTGCAGGTAATGTCTTAATATCAACCGCCAGGGAAGTATCCACCAAAGCTGCTTTCTTTCTCTCAGCCTCATCCTTCAGGTATTCCGCCTCAATACGCCGGATGTCAGTAGAGGAGGTAGGGGTCACCTCTACATCCACCTTCTCATCACGCGGAACATGGGCCTATCTGCACAGCTCGGTGATCAACATCAGAAATGGAAGAGATGTTTGACGCTGTTTGGCCCTTATGGCCATCTCTTGTCCAATGATCATACCTAAGTTTAGGTGCTTCCCAACAATAATGGATCCCAGACAAGCTGCCTTTGTGTGCGGATGATAGATTCGTTCTGGGATGGCATGATTGTACTACTAATAAACCCAAACAAATACCTCACCGCTACATTGAGATCCCTCTTCTCTATTGGCACTCCGAACTAAATCCACCTAGGGTATTGTCAGAAAGAAGAGGGCCAACCAACTTTTTAAGTCTTCCAAGGCTGTTGTCTTGATCATACTCTGATAATCATCCGCGAAGTTAAATGTACATCCCAAGAAAACGTTTATATCCTCACTATCACATTTCACCTTCTTCCCTCGAACAACAACATAATCCACTAGTTTGACGGATTTGGCTTCCTCTACCCTTGTGGCACTAAGTCTCCGTAAGTCGAGTATAACTCCCAGACCCAATTAGGAATATAGGAACCCCTGGGTTTAGTGAAAATCTGGAATTTTTGATACTTGAGGGTATTCCATATCTCTGGATGCTTGTCTACTACACCATCTGTGGACAATCTCTTCTCCTCAATATTAGTCCTCAGTCCCTCGACCTTTAGTCTGTTAAGAGACCGGGGAGGAGGACCCTGTACAGGTGGTCCTGGGACCACTGTGATGAAGCTGGGGGGAGAAGGAGGAGTCTGAGGCACCCGAATCCTAGACGGAGCACGCATACCCTTGGAACGAAGCTCTGCTCTTCGGGCATGTAGAAGATGGTCATCCTCAGGCTCAGAGATGGAAGCATGAGAATCTTGGGAATCTCCCTCATTGTCTGATGAGGTGAGGTGAATCTCGTAGACTCCCTCACTGTTGGAGTTGACCTCCGGTGATTCTACCACGGGCGCCTTGCCCTTTTCTTTACCTTTTCCTCCCTTTGTAGGGAGCTTATATGCCTTTTCCTTCGATGCAACTGCATCCTCATTTATCACGACTCCTCTTGCTCGCTTGCCGGGCCGCACGTCTCTTCCTGACACTTTGCGTCTAGCCATATCTGCAAAACAAATAGAAAACTGTTAGAAATAGTCCAAGAAAAGTTCAGATATTAAGTTGCAGAAAGACTCGCCGAACCAGTCGCCGAGTCACTTAGGCGAGCCAGATCGGGCTCGCCGAAAGGACCTGCTCAATTTTTTTTCAGAAACAAGACATGTCGGCGATGCTCAGGTCCCTTCGGTGAATCGCCGACATAGATCGGTGAGCTCAGGCTAGCCCGCCGAATATTACAGTGTATTTTAAGGGTTAGGGGCGCAGAAAGGGCGATCTAAGGAACCTTTCGGTGAGTCACCGAGTGAACTCAGGCTTCCCACCGAAAGTTACAGAATCAAATTAGCCAAAAGAAGAAATTAAGAGCGATTAAAGGGGGACATTGGCGAACCGTCAAACCATTCGGTGAGCTCGACGTAGCTCGCCAAACGACCCAACGTGCTAGTTTTCAACCCCATTTCCTGAAATCAAGTCCGCATCCCCTAAAATCAAAATCAAACACACACAATATTCAATTAGCACTAGACCCATATGACCCATGCCCTCAGGGTACTTAGACTTCCCCTGATTTGGCCAAAATTAGGCGTTAGACGACTTTTTCTCTTAAGAATGATGTCAAACGGTCCATCATCGGGAAAAATATGTCATTTGGCACAACTCGGGAATACTTAGACTTTACCCAACTAGACCCAATACAAAATAACCACAACCCAACAATTTATGACAAATTTTAATGCACAAAACACGGGGAATCATTGATTTAAGCATTTAGGCACAAGTTCCAATTCTAAATGGGCAAACCAACACATTAAACACTATTAAAACAATTTCCCAACATCAAGAATCAACGCATTTACCTATTGCATTCGATTTCAACCACAAATCAAAGTACGGGATTCAGAAAACCTACATGTATGTCGAGTTTAGAAGTTGAAAAGCTAGGCGGTAAAGTTTTCCAATTTTGAGCACGATTTCACACATGAAATTTGGGTAAAAGCAATAAAAATGAAAGATAAAATGGTGGGTGAGAGGGTATGAGAGTTAGAAATGAGAGAAAGTGAAGGATTTTGACCTTTTAAACCATTTGGCCTTTAAAACCTTTCAGTTCGTGGCACCTTCGGTGAAGTAAGTCATGCTCGCCGATCCACTCAGCGATCCACCGAGGGGTATTTCTCTCGTTGAAAAATGGTTCAAACAGCGGACAAGGTCGTGGTCGCCGACATGTTCGGTGAGCCGTCGATTGAGCAATTTGCTCGCTCAGTTTTACAGAGTTCCCCAACCTGTTCGGCGTGCCGCCGAATGGATTTTGGGCTCGCCAAACTACGTATTTTCCAACACTCTTCACTTTTCAATCTGCACAATCAACACCCGGTATTCCAAATCAAAAACTAAAGCATTAAAAACTTGGGTTTCCTCCCAAGAAGAGCCTTGGTTAACGTCGTGGCACGACGAGGATACCAAATCAAACTTCATGTTTGGGGTTTGCCATTGTGTCACTAGGCAATTTCCCTTGTTGTCTTGGATTCAAATGAGAAGAAAGTTGGAAGAGCCTTGGTTAACGTCATGGCACGACGAGGATACCAAATCAAACTTCATGTTTGGGGTTTGCCATTGTGTCACTAGGAAATTTCCCTTGTTGTCTTGGATTCAAATGAGAAGAAAGTTGACCCATTTGGGTCTCCAGCTGCTTAATAGAGATTGATTGAGAGGTCACCGTCTGATTGACAATTGAGAAATCCTCTTTTATTTATTTCAACACTTTGTCTGACCCTTCAACTTTGCCAAGAATGCGTGAGAGCATATATTCTATACGGCCGCCTTCAGATTCCTTGGGCTTTTGACGCTCATAGGGAGGGACGTACCTGTCCTTGTCCCCCTCTCTTTCCTTCCAAGTGGCGTTATGATCACGCCACTCTCTATCACAGTCTCTTCAACACTCATCTCTTTTCCATCCTTAATTTCCACCCGGTCTTGGGTAGTTTGCACGATAACCTGCTCCTTGATTGGCTAGGAAGTTCACTTCCTCATTGTACAATGCTTCAAATTTTGCTTCATCGGGGTTCACTCTACCAACACCCACAACATTAACACTTCTAGCACCAGCATCCATGATATTTTTAGCCCAGATATCTAGTTGGGTCATCATTTTAGCCATGTTTTGGTCTCTCTCTTGATCCTTTTCGATCTGCTCTTTTGTCATTTTATAAGTAAGAGGAGAGACTTTGTCCTCACGAGTGTACCATGACCTGTTGATCTTGGTCATGCAATCAAGGAGTTGGGATGCTATTGCATAGGGCTGTTGCATTATAACTCCTGGAGAAAGTTGATCAGCCACTCCTTTGTTTACCGAATCGAGGCTTCTATAGAAATATTACAGCATCACATTATCTGGAAGTCCATGGGTTGGGCACTGACGCATCAGCTTTTTAAATCGCAGCCATGTTTCATGGATTGGTTCACCTTCCAAGCGTTTGAAACCTTGGATGCCATCCCTTAGAGTCATCATCTTCAATGGGGGAAAGAATCTGAGTTGAAATGTTGTGGTCAGCTTATCCCATGAGGTAATGGAGTCCCTTGGTAACTTAGCCAACCATTTAGTAGCTTCATCCATCAAAGAGAATGGAAACAACCTGAGACGGACCGATTCATGCTATATGTTCTTAAATGAGAATGGCTCATAAACATCCACGAAGTTCCTGATATGCTCATTGGGATCCTCATGAACCAAACCCCCAAACAATCCTTTCAATTGTAGGAGCTGAAGCATTGTGCTTGTAATGTGAAAAACTGCGTTTCCTTCAGCCGGTGGTAAACGAATGGCACCAACACCACCCACTTTGATTGGGTCATTAACATCATTGAGGTTCCCAATGTCGTCTTGGTGGCCCACTTGACTACCATTTCTTCCGTTAACGCTATATCCTCCTCTGTTTAACACAATCAATACAAAACCAAAAACTAAAATAAGTAGATTCAACTATAACTACAAAGATCACAATTCAACTTCAATAAAAGAATTTGAAACAACAACACTCCCCGGCAGCGGTGCCATTTTGATTAACGTTTCAAGCACACCTCATCTAATTCTAGGTGCAAACGATCGTTAAGCAGTATAAAACCCAACGAAGAGTTGGGGTCAAACCCACAGGGAGCGGTACATGTTCAAATTAAATTAAAAAGTACGAATGTGATCTAATTAGCTATAGGAATAGAAGTTATTGAAAAGAGACATTAAAGCAAATCAAAGGGGTGACATTAAATGTCAGATTGGGTTTTTTTTTTTTTGCAACTATCAAGTACAGCGAAGTCAAAAGAATGATGAAATAACAATAAGGAGAGGAATTCTCTGAATGTGATCGATTATAGGCAAATTTCGATATAAGGGTAATTGAAACTACTAGTAAATAGCTAAATACCAATGGGTAGGCTAGACTATAATTGAAACAGCTTTCTCTCGAATAACTATTTCGCTTCAAGTGATTTCTCTCAAACATCAACAAGCATAGCAATTAAGAACAGCCCACAACCTTAATACATCTTCTCTCTCGAGTAAGATGGGTAGGATTGGGTTTAGGATTCACTCTCTCGAGCTGAACCCAAATCAACCCAATACCTACAAACCATTAGTCACAAGCCTTAGCCCCAAAACTTCTCTCTCGAGCAAGTTAAGAACACAAAATTAGAACTGCATTTGCAACTACAATTCATAAATTAAACCTCAGCTAATGATTAAACCCACTTTAATATAGCATTTAAACTAGTAATTAACAATACCCATAAACTAATTCAACCCATAATCACATGATCACACCCCAAGAATTGGGGTTTTGGGCAAACATCATAAAAGAGTGAAACTGATTACCAAATCGATTAGCCACCAAATGGGTAAGAGTAATTAAGCCTTTGCAATGCTTCAATTTTCAGAATATTCAAAACCCACTTGCAAAATCTCCAAATTGAATCTCAAAAAGTTTTCAAGTCTACAAAGGAACTATCAAAAACTCCAGAGAAAATTTTTCTAAACTAATGCAGCATTCTTCTCTCTGATACTAAATTAACTATTTAAAATCTAATTTATAGTTGCCAAAAATAAACTACGAAGGGCCATTAGGCGAGGTAAGTCAGGCTCGCCGAGTGGTTCGTCGAGCCACCCTCTGCTCTTTCTATCACCTTTTTGCATGAGTTCTCAACATTCTCAAGTCCTGTAACTTTGGGCAATCACTCTTTGCATCGCGGAACTGCTCGACGATTCCCCGACTTCCCTTTTCTATCTCTTATTTGGTTTCTTCCCTCAGGGCTGGCACACTGGAAATTTAGGTGGTTGAAATATCCACTCGGCGGTTCGCCAAGGGCTCCTGGTGATCGTCAGGCTCACCTTTCTTCACTTCTTCAGTTTGTTTTGTTCCTTTTTGCCTGTTAGTGTCCTTTCTTTTTCCTCAATTCATATACCAGAAAATCAAGTCTTTAAGATCAGTTTATGGTACAAATTAAGCATTTGAGGACACTAAATCTATATAAACAAAGCCCCAAATGAGTCTAAATCTTGGACTCATCAACACCCCCAACTTAAACTTTTGCTTGTCCTCAAGTAAAACTCAAGATCAACAGTTCAAAAAGGATGTCTCAAATAGTGCTGCATAAGACACAACATAAATGCACACAACAAGGTTCAACTTACTCATGCAATGATCAATTGTGCACTCAAAGATTGAAATTGTAACTCACCATTATCAAAGATACTCAAGTTCACAATACTTGCTTGAAATGCAAGTTCAAGCTCAACAAAGGTACTCAAATGCCCTCACAACAAATATGATTCCATAGTCACACACAATTTCTAAGCAATTTAAAGTTTCCGAATCACATACAACTCTCACACTCACAAAGATGAACACATGCATGACTTCAACCATAGGTTTGCCCTTATTTACCAAACAACATTTGTTTCAGCTCACTCAAGATCACAAAGGTCTTTTCACGGCTTGTAACGGGGCTGAGTGTCAAGGTATGGTCATTTAGCCTTAATGGATACTACCTTCATGAAGTATGGTTTGAACATCACTTTCCTCTTTTAATTTAACATTTCAAATATGCTCACAATCCACCCCATTATTCAACTTCATATGAACTATGAGATACCCCATTTCTTTTGCAATTTCCACCACTTTATTTCACAACTTTTTCATTCTTTTTCTTTGCTTCTTTTTTCTTTTCTCTTTTCCCTTTTTTTTTACATGGAGGGGTTCCATCTTTTTTCAAAACCATTACTCAAGGGGAAATTTCTCACACTTCTTGATTTTCCTTCTGTTTTCACCACACCCCCATCATAGGCTTTTGGCCTAAGTTGGCTATTCAACAAAGCACACTTCATAAAAGTTATGGGTAAATGGATAAAGGTGGATCACAATTATTCAAGTTTCTTTCAAGAAAAGGATAAGGCTCAAGAGGGTTCAAGCAAGGTTCACACATCTCACAATGTTTGCTATAAAAGAGGTATATTGTCAAATTGTTTCACTATTCAAAATTGTTGCCTAAGATTATTTCAAGTGCTTGCATCACTTAGTCAACCGGACCAACGGGGCAAATTCAAGGTGTCATCACACACAATGTTCAAAGTAATCTCATCACACAAGGCATTGGCACGAATATCAAACAAGACTCCACACTTTTTAGCTAGTGTTGAATGTTCATCACAAGAGATTCATTCGATAACCGGCTAGTCACAACGAGATGATAACCGTTCACACATTGTCTATGAATCTTCATTGGCCTCATCATAGCCGCACATTCAGTTCGATCAATTAAGAGGACTATTCAAGTCATCAGTATTGATCATAACCGTCACTCAAATTCACATAAGAACAGCCACAATCACACACAAAAGAGGTGGCAAATTTTAAAATTAGGTTCAATACCATTTTCATTCAAAACAAGGACCACATGCTAAAATATCCACAATGTCACGATCAACACACATATATAGATCAACAAAACCCAATTTTAACAAACAAAACAGAATCACAAGAGGTAGGTATGGAAATACCTCACCCCACCCAACAAAAAGAAGAAGTTGTCCTCAAATGCAACTAAAACAAAGATAATCAATAAAAGAACAACAGAGAGAGGGGTAAAAATCATCCTGTCTACTCAGCGGATGGGTATCAGTGTCCGGTGGAGCATCAGCTGTAGCTGCACTAGACCCAGTCATAGTAGCATCTCTCAAAGAGATCTGAACGGCAGCATGTACCATAGCCTCCTCCACCTCAGTCAGGCCCTCAAACACAGTCTCCTCTTGAACAACAAGCTGCTCCTCATCAGTCTCAGCCTTAGACTCTGCAGCCGCATCATCAGCTCTATCCTCATTTCCAGTGGTAGCCGGAGGCACATCAGAACGCGCTGGAATATCTGTGCTCAGGTCTTTAGGGATATCTACAGTCCCAAAAATCAGAGACATATCAGTGGACTTCAGCTGGTCTACATCCTTCCTCAACTCTGCAATCACGGTCTTTAAGGCCGTCACCTTTAAGAGTAGCTCCCTGATCTCTCTCACACACCTTGATTCTTGCCGTGAGGGCATTAATAGAAACTCTAAGAGGTGTCAATGCAGTAGTGAGAGCTCACTCAATCATCCCAGGAACTGTGGCCTCTAGCCTGGATGCACGCACATAAGTAGAATGGGCTAGGTGCCCCATTCGTAGCAGCATGTCCTGGGTGAGCTGAGGTCGGGATGCAACTCTAAGAGGTGGGGGAGCAGCAGAAGAACTCGGAGTCACAGAGGGGTCAGAGCTAGAAATACTTGAAGGCCTAGTGGCCGGAGTATGCAATACTTTCTCTGCAGGTAATGTCTCACTATCATCCACCGAGGAAGTATCCACCACAGCTGGTTTCCTTCTCTCAGCCTCGTCCTTCCGTTACTTGGCCTCAATACGTCGGATGTCAGTAGAGGAGGTGGGGGTCACCTCTATATCCACCTTCTCATCACGTGGAACACGGGGCCGTCTGCACAGCTCGGTGATCAACACAAGAAATGGAAGAGATGTTTGACGCTGTTTGGCCGTCATGGCCATCTCTTGTCTAATGATCATACCTAAGTTGAGGTGCTTCCCAATAATAATGGATCCCAGACAAGCTACCTTTGTGTGGCGGAGGATAGATTCATTCTGGGATGGCATGATTGTACTACTAATAAACCCAAACCAATACCTCACCGCTACGTTGAGATCCTTTTTCTCTATTGGCACTCCGGCCTCAATCCACCTAGGGGTATTGTTAGAAAGAAGAAGGGCCAACAAACTTTTTAAGTCTTCCAACACTGTTGTCTTGATCATACTCTGATAATCATCCGCGAAGTTAAAAGTACATCCTAAGACAACGTTTATATCCTCACTATCACATTTCACCTTCTTTGCCTGGACAACAACATAATCCACTGGTTTGAAGGTATTTGCCTTCCTATTCCCTTGTGGTACTAAGTCTCCGTAAGCCGAGTAGAACTCCCGGACCCAATTAGGAATATAGGGACCCCGAAATCTAGAATTTATGGTACTTGAGGGTATTCCATATCTCTGGATGGTTGTCTACTACACCATCTGTGGACAACCTCTTCTCCTCAATAATAGTCCTCAGTCCCCAGGCCTTTATTCTGTTAAGAGACCGGGGAGGAGGACCCTCTAGGGGTGGTGCTGGGACTACAGTCTGTTCTAAAGCTGGGGGAGGAGGAGGAGTCTGAGGCACCCGGATCCTAGACGGATCATGCATACACCTGGAGTGAAGCTCTACTCTCCAGGCATATAGAAGCTGGTCATCCTCAGGCTCAGAGATAGAAGCCTGAGAATCCAGGGAATCTCCCTCATTGTCTGATTAGGTGAGCTGAGTTTCGTAGACTCCCTTACTGTCGCAGCTGACCTCTGGTGATTCTACCATGGGCGCCTTGCCCTTTTCTTTTCCTTTTCCTCCCTTTGTAGGGAGCTTAGATGCTTTTTTCTTGGATGCAACTGCATCCTCATTTATCACGACTCTTCTTGCCCGCTTGCGGGGCGGCATGTCTCTTCCTGACACTTTGGGTCTAGTCATATCTGCAAAACACATAGTAAAGTGTGAGAAACAGTCCAAGAAAAGTGCAGGCATTAAGTTGCAGAAAGACTCGCTGAACCAGTTGGTGAGTCTCCGAGTCGCTTAGGCGAGCCAGATCAGGCTCGTGAAAGGACCAACTCAAATTTTTTTCAGAAACAAGACATGTCGGCGATGCTCAGGACCCTTCGGCAAATCGCCGACATAGATCGGTGAGCTCAGGCTAGCCCGTCGAATATTACAATTTATTTTAAGGGTTAGGGGCGCAGAAAAGGTGATCTAAGGAACCTTTCGGCGAGTCACCAAGTGAACTCGGTGAGCTCAGGCTTCCCACCAAAAGTTACATAATCAAATTATCCAAAAGAAGAAATTAAGGGCGATTAATGGGGCACATTGGTGAACCGTCGAACCATTCGGCGAGCTCGACGCAACTCGTAAAACGGCCCAACGTGCCAGTTTTCAACCCTATTTCCCAAAATCAAGCCCGCAGCCCCCGAAATCAAAATCAAACACACAAAATATTCAATTAACACTAGACCCATATGACCCATACCCTCGGGGTACTTAGACTTCCCCTGATTTGGCCAAAATTGCCCGTTTGACGACTTTTTCCCTTAAGAATGACGTCAAACGCTCCATCATCCGGCAAAATATGTCATTTGGCACAACTAGGGGCTACTTAGACTTTACCTAACTAGACCCAATACAAAATAACTTCAACCCAACAATTTATGACAAATTTTAACGCACAAAACACGGGGAATCATTGATTTAAGCATTTAGGCACAAGTTCCAATTCAAAACTGGCAAACCAACACATTACATACGATTAAAACAATTGCCCAACATCAACTATCAACACATTTACCTATTGCATTTGAGTTCAACCACAAATCAAAGTACGGGGTTCGAAAAACCAACCTGTATGTCGAGTTTAGAAGTTGAAAATCTAAGCGGCAAAGTTTTCCAATTCCGAGCACGATTTCACACAAGAAATGCGGGTAAAAGCAATAAAAAAGAAAGATCAAATGGAGGGTGAGAGGGTACAATAGTTATAAATGAAGGAAAGTGAAGGATTTTGAACTATTAAACCGTTTGGCCTTTAAAACCTTTCAGTTCGCGGCACCTTCGCCGAAGTAAGTCTTGCTCGCCGACCCACTCGGTGATGCACCGAGTGGTATTTCCCTCACCGAGTTTTATAGGACCATCAGCCATTTTGGGGGTTCAAACGGCAGACAAGGTCGGGCTCGCCGACCTATTTGGTGAGCTGCCGATTGAGAAATTTGCCCGCCGAGTTTAACAGAGTTCCCCTTCAAGCTTGGTCATTCCAACGGCGGTCCAAATTGGGGTTCGCCAACCTATTCGGAGTGCCGCCGAATGGACTTTTGGCTCGCCAAACTACGTATTTTCCAATACTCTTCACTTTTCAACCTGCACAATCAACACCCGTTATTCAAAATAAAAAACTAAAGCATTAAGAACTTGGGTTGCCTCCCAAGAAGAGCCATAGTTAACGCCGTGACACGACAAGGATACCAAATCAAGCTTCATTTTTGGGGTTTGCCATTGTGTCACTTGGAAATCCCCATTGTTGTCTTGGATTCAAATGAGAAGAAATTTTACCCATTTGGGTCTCCAGCTGCTTAATAGAGACTGAGTGAGAGGTCACCGTCTGATTGAGAGTTGAGACATCCTCTTGTACTTCTTTCAACACTTTGTTTGACCCTTCAACTTTGCCGAGAATGCATGAGAGCATATCTTCTGTACCGCCACCTTCAGATTCTTGGGCTTTTGACGCTCATGGGGAGGGACGTACCTGTCCTTGTCCCCCTCTCTTTCCTTTCAAGTGGCGTTACGATCACGCCATTCTCTGTCACGGTCTCTCCAGCCCTTATCTCTATTCCATCCTTGATTTCCACTCGGTCTTGGGTAGTTTGCACGATAACCTCCTCCTTGATTGGCTAGAAAGTTCACTTCCTCATTGTACAACGCTTCAAATTTTGCTTCATCGGGGTTCACTCCACCAACACCCACATCATTAACACTTCTTGCACCAGCAACCATGACATTTTAACCAAGATATGTAGATGCGTCATCATTTTGGCCATGTTTTGGTCTCTCTCTTGATCCTTTTTGATCTGCTCTTTTGTCATTTTATAAGTAAAAGGAGAGACTTGGTCTTCGCGAGTGTACCATGCCCTATTGATCTTTGTCATGCAATCAAGGAGTTGGGACGCTATTGCATAGGGTTGTTGCATTATACCACTCGGAGAAAGTTGATCATCCACTCCTTTATTTATCGAATCGAGGCAAATATTGCAGCAACACATTATCTGGAAGTCCATGGGTTGGGCAATGAAGAACTAGCTTTTTAAATCTCAACCATGTCTCATGGATTTACCTTCCAAGCATCTGAAACCATGGATGCCATCCCTTAGAGTCATCATCTTCGATGGGGGAAAAAATCTCACTTGAAATGCTGTGGTCAGCTCATCCCATGAGGTAATGGAGTCCCTTGGTAACTCAGCCAACCATTTAGTAGCTTCACCCATCAAAGAGAACGGAAACAACATGAGACGGACCGATTCTTGCGATATGTTCTTAAATGAGAACGGCCCACAAACATCCACGAAGTTCCTGATGTGCTCATTGGGATCCTCATGATCCAGCCCCCCAAACAATCCTTTCAATTGTAGGAGCTGAAGCATTGTGCTTGTAATATGAAAAACTACGTTTCCTTCAGCCGGAGGTAAACAAATGGCACCAACACCACCCACTTGGTTTGGGTCATTAACATCATTGAGGATCCCAATGTCATCTTGGTGGCCCACTTGGCTACCATTACTTGCGTTAATGCTCATATCCTCCTCTGTTTAACACAATCACCCTAAAAGCAAAAATTAAAATAAGTAGATTCAACTATAACTACAAAGATCACAATTCAACTTCAATAAAAGAATTTTAAATAACACCACTCCCCGGCAGCGACACCATATTGATTAATGTTTCAAGCACACCTCATCTAATTCTAGGTGCAAACGATCGTTAATCAGTATAAAACCCAAAGAAGAGTTGGTGTCGAACCCACAGGGAGCGGTACGTGTTCAAATTCAATTAAGAAGTACGAATGTGATCTAATTATCTATAGGAATAGAAATTATCAAAAAGAGACATTAAAGCAAATCAAAGGGGTGACATTAAATGTCAGATTGGGGGGTTTTTGTTTGCTATTATCAACTACACCGCAATCAAAACAATGATGAAATAACAATAAGGAGAGGAATTCTCAGGATGTGATCGATTTTAGGCAAATTTTGATATATGGGTAATTAAAAATACTAGTAAACAGCTAAATATCAATGGGTAGGCTAGACTATAACTGAAACAACTTTCTCTCGAACAACTATTCTGCTTCAAGTGATTTCTCTCAAACATCAACAAAAATAGCAGTTAAGAACAACCCACAACCTTAATACATCTTCTCTCTCGAGCAAGTTGGGTAAGATTGGGTTTAGGATTCACTCTCTCGAACTGAATCCAAATCAACCCAATACCTACAAACCATTAGTCACAAGCCTTAGCCCCAAAACTTCTCTCTCGAGCAAGTTAAGAACACAAAATTAGAACTGAATTTACAACCGCAATTCATAAATTAAACCTCAGCTAATGATTAAACCCACTTCAGTATAGCATTTAAACTAGTAATTAACAATACCCATAAAATAATTCAACCCATAATCACATGATCACACCCCAAGAATTGGGGTTTTAGCCAAACATCATAAAAGAGTGAAAAAAATTACCAAATCGATTAGCCATCAACTGGGTAAGAGTAATTAAGCCTTTACAATGCTTCAATTTGCAGAAAATTTGAAACCCACTTACAAAATCTCCAAATTGAATCTCAAAAAGTCTTCAAGTCTACTAAGGAACTATCAAAATCTCCAGAGAAAACTTTTCTAAAGTAATTCAACATTCTTCTCTCTGATACTAAGTTAAATGTTTAAAATCTAATTTATAGTTGCAAAAAATAAACCACGAAGGGCCATTAGGTGAGGTAAGTCGGGCTCACCGAGTGGTTCGGCGAGCCGCCCTCTACTCTTTCTATCGCCTTTTTGCATGAGTTCTCAGCTTCCTCAAGTCTAATAACTTTGGGCAATCACTCTTTGCATAGCGGAACTGCTCGATGATTCGCCGACTGCCCTTTTCTTTCACTGATTTGGTTTCTTCCCTCAGGGCTGGCACACTGAAACTTTAGGCGGTCGAAATATCCACTCGGCAGTCCGCCAAGTTCTCTTGGCGATCATCAGGCTCGACTTTCTTCACTTTTTTAGTTTGTTTTTTATTCCTTTTTGCCTGTTAGTTTCCTTGCTTGCTCCTCAATTCATATACATAAAAATCAAAGCTTTAACATCAGTTTATAACACAAATTAAGCATTTGAGGATACTAAATCTATATAAACAAAGCCACAAATGAGTCCAAATCTTAGATTCATCAATCAACTCATCTAAGGTGGAATCATGAGACAACCATTTGAAGTGGCATCAACTTTGTTAGATGAGATGACAAAGACCAATCGGGCATTACACACTAGGGAAGATCAAGTCTCCTGTCTCTCGTTTTGGATGACTAAGTAGCAATTGGAGAAAGAAGAAATATTGAGATGAGAATATGGCAAAAATGATGACCAAAATTCATCTCCTATCGAAGCATGTCGTGGGTGGTTATTTCAAAGTGTTAAATGCAGTTAGAACTAGTAGCAAAGTGAGCCCAAATAATATGAAATTTTAGGCAGTGTAACGAAGAAGTTTAATTTTTTAGCAACCAAGTGGAGGATTGTCGTTTGAGCTATTCAAAGATCGAGAAAGAATCAAGGTTAGAACAAAGGGAGTGAAGGTGTTTGTAGAGATAGAGAAAGGGATTGGCGTGATACGAACATTATTTGAAGCGATCATGATTGGAAAACCGATCGGTATGTGTTGGCGCATGAACAACCCTAGCCAAGGGAACAACAAGCGGATCCAGAGAGTTTATGGACTATAGATATGTTATCAATGATACTGAACAATGTAGAAGGGTCCGACAAGGTTTTGAAAGAAATGAATATTGATTTCTCTACTTTGAGTCAAATATTCAACTTACATTCAGTCTCAATAAAACAACTTAAGGATCAAATTAGCCAAATTTCAGCTTATCTAAATCCTAGACTGAACAGAATTTTGCAAATTATATGGTTGCTAATCCCAAAAATGATGCTCATGTGTTGGCTATTGTTACTCGAAGTGGTAGAATGTTGAATAATGAGTCTATAAATGAAGGTGTTTGTACTAAAAATATGGTTGTTGATCATAGACCACTGGAGTATATTTATGAACCAATTGTTGTGAATAATGATGATGGCAATGAGAATCTTGGGAGTGATTTTAATGAAAATATTGGGGGTGATGTTTTGGCTGATCTGCCCTAAAATGTGAAAGTGCCAAATCTGATATAAGTGTCAATAAAAGCAACCCCTCATTCATCTCAAAGATTGGATACGAATTAGGGTGATGCCAAGTTCCAATTTTTTTATTATGTTCAACAGTTTGACAATAAACGTTCCTCTAGTAGATGATCTACTTGAGATGTAGGGTTGCGAAGTTCATAAAGGATTTGGTCACTATGAAGCAGAGATTAGAGTTTGAGACTGTGGAGGTCTCTCATAAATGTAGTGCTATAATGTAAAACAATATTATCATAAAGAAAGAAGACCCGGGAGCTGTTACTATTCCATGCACCATTGGGGTGTACCAATTTGCAAAAGCTTTGTGTGATCTCGGGGCCAGTTTAAATTTAACGCCCCTAGATATTTTTATAAAGTTGGGGTTTGATGCCCCAAACAAACAAGAATGAGGTTATTGATGGAGGATCGGTCCATTCAAACACCGATAAGGGTATATTGTATGATAGATATCTTTTTGAAAGTGGACAAGTTTATTTTTTCCAGCTAACTTTGTGGTGCAAGATTGTGAAATAGATGTGGAGATCCTCATTATATTTTTTAGACCTTTCTTGTCTATTGGGAGAGCTCTAGTTGCTGTTTAAAGTGGGAAATCTAAGATCCAGGTAAATGATGAAGAAGTTAAGTTTAATGTAAGCAAGTCCATGAAACATCCTAGTGATATGCATGTGGTATCTTATGTGGATGTGATTGATGAAGCGGTGCCTAGTGTGTGTATGGAGTTGCTTTTAGTGGTTTTTTTTTAAAAGTATAACTTAGGCTTTTATTGAGTGAGAATCAGCAATACAAGATGGCAGTGGCCCATTCTGCCTATCCAAAGGTCCCAACAAAAATAAAAACAAAGCTAGGCAAAAACACATCTACACTTTGACCAATACAATTACCCTAATCTTTATGGTTTCCTAATCTAGAGCTTAACGCAGCTCCTATGCCACTCCCCTAATACCATGGTGCCTTTATGCATCTCTCAGATCATTCTAGCCAAGCTATAGTTTTCCTCCTTCTCCGCATGATTTTGCATCATCTATCTGAAGTGACCTTTTCTTCCTTTATTTTGAATTCATCTTTTCTTCAAGCATTATAACGTATTTTTCTAAACTATGACGAAAAGGAAATTCTTGATTATGATGAAGTGGTTGCAGCTCTTATGGGGCTGGGTTCATTCACATCCAATCAAAAAAAGATTGATTTTGACTTAAAGAATCAAGAGATCCCACGGGCCAAACGATCAAATGAAGAACCAACTAAGTTAGAATTGAAAATTTTGCATTCGCACATTCGATATGTATTTCTAGGGTTTGATAACACACTGTCGGTTATTGTTGAAAAAAGTTTGACGAAAGGGCATGTAGACGCCTTGAATCGGGTGTTGTAGAAGTCTACTAAAATTTGGTTTGGTCGATTGCTGATATTATTGGGATTCCACCAGGAATTTGCACACATAAAATCCAAGTACCAGAGGATATCAAGCCAAGTATAGCATCAAAGAAGGTTGCACCCTCCTATGCAACAAGTGGTAAAGAAAGAAATAACAAAATGTCTGGATGTGGGCATTGTTTTCCCCGTTGTGGATAGCAAGTGGGTCAGCCTAGTTTAATGTATTCCTAAAAAAGGTGATACGATGGTGATACCAAATGCAAAAAGTGAGTTGGTGGCTACTGACCTCTCACGGGGTGGACGATATGCATGGACTATCAGAAACTTGATATACAAATCGAGAAATACCATTTCCCAATACCTTTTATTGACCAAATGTTACATCACCTTGAGGGTAGGGGATGGTATTGCTTCTTAGATAGATATTCAAATTACAACCAGATTTCCATAGCTCCATAGGATCCACAAAAAACCACCTTTACATGTCCATATAGGACGGTTGCTTTCAAGAGAATGCCATTTGGGTTACACAATGCTCCGCTGACTTTTCAGAAATGCATGTTATCAATTTTTTCCCCACTTGTTGGGTACTAAGGTGATTGTACACACTAATCATGCTACTCTTAGGTACTTAATGGCATATAAGGAAGCTAAATAGAGGTTGATTCTGTGGGTTCTCCTACTCCAAGAATTTGATTTTGAAATAGAAAATTGGAAGGGTTGTGAGAACCAAGTAGACTATCTATCACATCTTGAGCCTAATGTTGTCTTGGCTGATGAAGATACATTGAAGAGTCCTCTCCCGATGACATGGTCATGGCGCTTTCTCATGGTTCTACACTATGGTATGCATATTTTGCTAATTATGTGGTGTGTGGAATCATTCCTCAAGGGTTAAGTGATTCTTAATGGAGTAAATTCGTTTTTGATGTTAAACAGTTCTTTTGCGGTGAGCCCTATATATTTAGGGAGTGTTCTAATCATATTATCCAAAGTTGTGTTCTGAAAAATTGAGGTGAAGTCATTCCTTGAAGCCTGTCATGCATCACCGGTAGGTTGACACCATGGTGGGATTCGAACTACATCTAAGGTCCTCCAATGTGGCTACTATTTGACAATATTATATCAAGATGCCAATGCTTTTTAAAAGGTATGCGTACAATGCCAAATTTAATGAGGTATTTCCCTTAAGAATGAGCTTCCTCTCTCACCAATCCTTGAAGTTTTTCTTTTTATTGTTGGGGGCTAACCTATGAGTCTTTTTTGGGAACAAGTATACCCTTTTGGCTGTGGATTATGTGTCCGAATGGGTAGAGATGATGGGCTTACCCACTAATTAAGGAAAATGCGTCAATCAATTTCTTAACTTGTACATCTTTCTGAGATTTGGAACGCCTCGGGCTATCATAAGTGAGGGGATCTCCCACTTTTATAATCACCAATTTGAAGCATTATTGTCCAAATATGGGGTGAAGAATAAGGTGGATTCTCCCAAACATCCCTAAACTAGTGGGCAAGTGGCATTATCTAATCGTGAGATAAAAAACATTTTGTTAAAGACACTAAATGCCAACTGGTCCGATTGGTCATGGAAACTAGAAGATTCCTTTTGGGCTTATAAAAAATCTCTCAAGACCCTTATTGGGGTATCTATATCAGCTAGTGTTCGGAAAGTCTTATCACTTACTGGTTGAGTTAAAATTCAAGGCATTATGGGCATTGAAATCTACAAATTTGGATTGGTAGAAGGCTTTTAGGAGGCGTGTTGATCAACTCCACCAGTGGGAAGAATCACAGCTGCGATCTATTCAGCCTTTACAAAAATGTATGAAGAGGTGGCACAATGCCAAAATTGTACAACGGGAGTTCTTGGCTGGTGACTTTGTATTGCTCTTCAATTCTCACTTTTGACTTAGAAGTTAAAAACGCTGAAAGGAAAAAGTTCAAGGTAAATGGTCAACGCTTGAAGTTATCTTTTGGAGAGGGCCGTGGTGTTAATGTGATTGAATTGAGGTACTTGGATGATAATTGATAGCATATTCACGTCGTGCCACGATATTAACTAAGGTGCTTCTTGAGAGTCAACCCAAGGGTTTTAGTTGTTTTTCAATAATGTTTGTCGAATGTATATGTGGAATTAAAGACCCTAATCTTTGGGAAGTTTTGTGTGCTAAAGACAATCTTGGAGATTCACCAAATGGATTAGACGAGCCCGTTTTGGCTTGCCTTTTCTTCTTAGATCTTTCCAATCGCTCCTGCAAATTTTTGTGACAGAATGCTCACTTGGTGATGTGTTGAACAGTTTTGGCGAACCCATCTTAGCTTGCCCTTTTTGAAGTAATAACCTGAACGAGTCCCTATCATTTTTCGGTAAACACGTCCCATGTCGATGACATGCCAACTATGTTTGGCGATATGAGTGGTGCTCGTCGATTTGAAGTTACAGTTTGATGTTTAGAAAAAACATTCTTGGTAGGCTAAAGCTCTTTCAATAAGTCACCGACTTGGTCGGTGACATTAGTTACTCCCTGCCGAATTGTCGTTAGTCAAAGTGCCAAGGTTATTTTTACCATTTGAATGCCGACCTTTCAAATTTCCTAGAGTTCTCTTCTTCCTAGCATTCTATTAACATTCTTAAATATTTTCTATTCAATTTTCTTATTGTTTTACTTCATTGGATAGCGTAGTTTTGTGGATTCCTATGTGCAAAATTCCAGCCCTTGTTGTGTATCAAATTTGTGGTTTGGTTTTCTTGTTGATATTCCCCCCTCTTGTGTTTAAATTCAAATTAAAATGCAAAGTCACTAATTGTGAGTTTATATTGATTTTGAGTAGTGCTTTAATGATTTAGGATTTAAATTGTTTTCTTGATTACCCATTGTTCTTAATTGTTGAAATTGCGCATGTGGGTTTTATCATAGGGGTGTTGGGTTAGTTTCTATTACAATTCAATAATGATTTATCGTGGGTCTTGCATAATTATCATGCGGGGTGAAGTATGAGTAACCGAAGTTCAATGAAATGGCTTGATTTTACCCAATGATAGATTGGGTGACGTCAATCTCAAGGGCAAATCATCATTTTGTTATTGATTATTGAAATTAAAGGGAAGTTTGAGTACTAATGAGTGGTAGATTTTCACTCATTTAAGGTCTATTTAGATCAATAATTAGTGTCCTCAATGCCCAATTCTTTCCTATTCTGAAAGAATGTTGATGATTTGCTACTATGAAGGAAATTGGACAAGGCAAGGATTGATGTTTGAAAGAATTGCCAAAAATGCAAAAAGAAGTCCAAACTATACATTGTTGATCATTTAACAAGAAGGTAGGATCGCCAATTGAGCACGACCTCTCCCAAAATGACAATGCATAGCACTTTTGTCTATCAAATCAGGTAGGCAAACTCCAGTAGAGAAGGCGATCCTCCGAATGGGAAAGGCGGCCTTGATGAACATCATCCAAAATGACTGTGTGAAAAGAAAAAAATGTATGCTCGAAAGGCAAACCAAGGTGGTACTCAAAAATTCACCGAACATGAAAGGCTGACTTAAACCAGTTCACAAGCTGAGGTTCAAACACCTGAAGCCTAGAGCATCAAAAGGCGAGCTAAGGAGCAAGAGTCCATCCACCGAACGAGCTCGGCGAGTCCGACAAATGTCGTTTATTGAGTCTCGTATTGGAATTTGGCCCAAAATTTTGGGAAATTATAAATATCCCAAGGGAGAAGAAAAATCAGAATATAGAATATCATATCAAAGTGTGTGAATAGTTTAGAGAGAGAACATTGTACCTTTGAAGAACACTTTTCTAGCTTTTGGGGTTTTACAACTTTGTGCTTGAATTTGACAACTTGAAGTTGAATCAAAAGTATGTTTGTTGTAATAGCTCAATTTCATGTTACCTATGGCTGCTTTTATGGATTGTATAATCTCTCAATTTTTTGTGATGGGTGGCTAAAACCCTAAGATTTATGGGTGCAATTATGGGGTAAGGTGTTTATTTAAGGTATTGTGCTATGCTCTGTTTTGCTGTTGTTCATACAAAAATTTGGTATAATTAGCATTGGGTTAATTTATGGGTTAAGGTTGAAAACTTAATTCCTACTTCCGATATTCGATTGATGCTTTTAAGAGATTGACTTTAGTGGATAATTAGTCCGATACTACTAATTTAGGTTTGATGTCTGTAACTTGCTTGGAACATAAAGATTACGGGTCGAATCAATTTGCCATGTCCTTGATATAAATAATAGAGTATGGTATTAGATTGTTTAGGATGGCATTTAGATGAGATCGAAAGGAGATTCTATGCATAGATTTTTTGAGATCGAAAGATTATTAGCCTCAATGAAGATGACTTATCCTATTCATGAATTTTCATCACCAAAGAGCATCATAATTTCACCTATGTAACATCGATTTCAAATCCCGCCACCCCTAGATTGCTTGTTAACTCTTGAATTCTTCAATACAGTAGTTTAGTTGTGGTAATTGATAACCAAAGCTTTATATTAAATTGGTGGAATTATCCACCCACTTGTACTTTCTATTGCAAATGAGCGATCTTAAAATCCAAATTTCTTGATAGGAATTTTCCACGATATACCATTCTCTATGGGATTTGACCCCGACTCTTTGTTGGATTTTTATTAATTACGACCACTGTACCTTTTAATTGGTCTAAGGAGGACATTTTAGTGTTATTAAAAATGGCGCCGCTACCTGGGAATGGTGGTTGAGAATTCTAATTGACAAATTTGATTTTTAATTAGTTTTATTTGTAGTAGATTGTTGTTTGGTATTGTTGATGGCTGATTTGCTGGTCTATGCAATGAGTTACCATAGAAGTGACAACTATAGTCGCTTCTGACGAAACTACAACATGGGTGATTTTAATGATATGCACATGAATGTTATTCAAACAACGGGAGCAATCTGGATACCTCCCACAACCGATAGGGATGTGTTTCACATAACCGAAATAATGATACAGTTGCTCCAGATGAAAGGAAATTTTGTGGGCCTAGCTCATGAGGATCCCCATGAACACCTTAGAAATTTAATGAAGGTATGTGGACCTTTAGATTTCAAGCATATCTCTCAAGAGTCCGTAAGGTTGATATTATTCACGTTCTCTTTAACAGAAGAGGCTACAAGATGGTTGGTAGAATTGCTAAATGATTCTATCACTTTGTGGGAAGAGATAAATGATACATTCTTGGAGAGATTCTTTCCACCCTCGAAGATGGTTCAACATTGAACCCAGATCCAAATATTTTCAAGCGTATTGGAGGTGAATATCTACATGAGACGTGGCTGAGGTTGAAGGAGATGCTTTTGCAATGTCAAAACGCATGGCGTTCCAGACAATTTCCTGCTGTAATACTTCTATTGGAGCCTTAATTAAGTACATAAAGGTGTGGTTAATCAATTAGTCGAAGGTGGATTAATGAGACAATTGTATGATGTGGTGATGAGTTGTAGATTTGCACTCATTTAAGGTCCATTTAACTCAATAATTAGTATCCTGAATGCCTAACTGATTAACGTCGCAAATACACCTCATCCAATTCTAGGTGTAGATAATCGTAATATAGTATATAACCAAACGAAAGGTTGGGGTCGAACCCACAGGGAGCGGTACAATATCAAATTCTATTAGGAAGTAAAGATGTGATTCTAATAGGTTATAGAAGTAGACATTATCGAAATCAAAAAAAATAAGTCAAAGGTTTGACAACGAATGTCAGATGGGGGGTTTTAAGATATCAATTAACAACTACAATAATCACTAATATAGGGGATTAGATAAGTAGGAAGGAATTCTCGGGATGTGATCGATTATAAGTGAATTTCACTATATGTGTAATTGGAGATTAATAATAAAGTGCTGAATCACTATGGGTAGGCTTGACTATAGGTGCAATAGTTTTCTCTCGAACAACTATTAAGGTTCAGGCGAGTTCTCTCGAACCTCGACAAGCTTGACACTACAAAACAGCCCAGAATATTAATTTATCTACTCTCTCGAGCTAGATAGGTAGGAATGAGTTAAGATTCACTCTCTCGAGCTGAACCCATAACAACCCACACATTACAATCATCAATTGATAACCTTGGTTTTAGAACCTCTCTCTCTCTCGAGCCCAAAACACTAAGCTAAAATTATATTTGCAACTACAATTCATAAATTACTACTCAGCTATTGATCAACCCACATTAAAACAACATTTAAATCATTAAACAATAATACCATAAGCTATTTAAGCAAATAATCACATAATCACACCCCAAGAATTGAGGTTTTAGCCAAGCATCATAAAAAGATAGAAATTAATACCAAAAACATTCTCCATGATCTAGGTATTGCAATCCAAGTCTTTAAAATGATCCAAAATTCAAAAAATAAAAGACCCACTTCGAATCTACTTAAAAAACCCTTCAAAGTTGTTCTCCAATGAAAAATATTAAGAAAACTCTCCCCAAAAAACTGAAGAAAACTAAAACTGGACTTTAATAATGAACATCGGACCCTTTGAACTCTTTTAGAATTCAATTTATAGTTTCTCAAATTTCAGCTGCAAGGACCATTAGGCGAGGTAAGTCGAGCGTCGCCGACCAGGTCGGCG
>JAJONR010004520.1:0-54630 GCA_029582245.1 Solanum etuberosum | reverse complement strand
ATATATAATTTCTACATTTTGTAAGCTTATTAATTATATATTCATGAAATAAGATTATGACTAAACTAATCAAACAACACCGATATCAATTTAGAAAAATCAACCAAAACAAATCTACATGCATGCAAACAAAAAAATAATAATGTAAAGACAAGGTATAAAGAGATTGAGAGACTTACTAGGCTTCTACCAACATGTAATGACCCTCGGGGGTCATTTCTATGTTTCCATGTGCTTACCCTATTTTGCCCCTTCCCGTAGCTTCTGTATAGGTTGTGTGTGGTGCTGGATTGGGTAGCACGCTTCCCGGGGTGTTTAATTTAGTTTTGTGTGAGTTTTGAGTTTTGGAAGCTTTATGCTTGGTAGAATTTACTTTAGTCAACATTCATAGATTCTTATGTCTGATTGGAATTCTGTAAGTTCCTTCAGCTTCGAAAGTTCCATTTTGGTCTAGACTGATGATTAGTTTCGGTTTTTGGGCTTTCATTTGGTGTTGGTGCGATTAAGCTATTTGGCTTAAGAGATTTGCTCAAAATGGAATTTGGATCAACTTTCTTGGTAAATGGGTTTGGAGTCAAAAGTTGGCAGTGCAGTTTGTTCCAGAATGCTGAGTTTGGTCTATAACAACCTTTTGTCAAGCCCCGAGCCTACACCCTGGACGTGGCCGACACTCGAGAACCATTGCTGGCCCAAGCAAATCCTTGGCCTGGCTCAACTCTCAGCGGAAGACTTGCTCAAAAACATATGAACTCAACAATAAACTTTACTCAACTGTCTCAAAAGGTAAACTCAGAATATTTTAGAAATACAACATTCACTAGCCAAAAGAGGCAACTCAAGTCTAGAACATTAACAACTGAAAATGAAAAATACTCATGAACTACTGTCTATCTATCTATGAGGCCTCTAATACAATGAGAGATGTCGGAACAAGATCCCCGATCCTAACAAAACTGAAATAAATGAAAACAAATAAGGGAAAGCAAGGAGGCTCACCAAACAACTCTAGAGCAACAACTGGTATCAACGAATCACCTGTTGATGACCCTGATCTCCTGTATCTGCATCATGAAATGATGCAGGCCAAATGGCATCAGTACATTGAATGTACGAGCATGTAAGGGGAATACTGAACATAACATAACAACTTGAACTTGGAAAGAAGGAAACATACTCACCTCGACTCTACTCAACTCAACGTCAACTCATGGATACTCAACTCAAAGTAGTATAAAAAAAAACAATAAAGATGCAGTTTAACATTAAAAATAGTAGATAACAACTTAATGTATTCAAAAATACAATAATAAGTAAGTTTGTATGTAAAAATACAAAATAACTTTGTTTGAGAGATTCTCTAACCGACAACCATCACTATGAGCTATGTGATGATACAACGTCTCGCCCAAGCTTCCAAAACTGTCCCATACCTTGACGGGGTATAGAACTCCTCAACTAAGTGGATCCACTAAGCTATGCTTAAAAATCAATAAGGAATCATCTAAAAAGTATGACCCTTTCTACCCACATTGGATACATGATTTATGAGGACTTTGAGTTGTCTAAACTCGTCTCCATATCGGTGCTCAATACTACTCCCAAAATATAACTTAGCTCATATGTTTAAAAGCATTTCCTCATCCTCAACTTTGAGATTATTACTCAAAAGGTTTCTCTTAAAAGAGATAATACTCAAAATTCCTCATGAACTCCTTTGGAAATCGTTGTTTCCCCTCATTTTAAATATAAAAATATTTACTCTTGGGAATACTTAGTTCCCATATATTCATTTTGAAAAATGAAACTCAACTCTCCTCATCCTCAAACTCAAGTACTCAAGTCTTAAAACAAGTTTTAAAATATTGTAAAAGCTTCTCAAAATGACTCAAAAGAACTCTCAAGACTTTACTCTTAACTCTACCTTGAATTTAGATTAAAAATTCAAGAGTTATGATTCATGTTATGAATGATCTCTTGATGCTAAGATGTAGTTTAGAGTGTTGATATCAAGTAGAAAACATAGGTACGATTCGAGGGAACTCACACGGGAAGAAGGTCAGAAGAGTAGGGGACCTAGCGCACTGAGTGCCGTGGGGTGCCAGCCCCTAAACTACTGAAGGTCTGTTGGGGTGCACTGAGTGGCGTGGCACGCTAGGCCCCAACCTACAGAACACTAGTTGGGGTGCACTGAGTGGCGCGGAGCCCCACCCCTATGCCCAGATTTTTGACAAATTTTCTTCCGTCAAATTCATGTCTAACTCCTCTAGAATAGAACGATTCCCCTCAAACTCTTATGGATTCATAGACCCAAAATAATAACAATGAAATCCACTCTAAATTACTTAAGAACAATAATCAAACACAATATCCTTGTCGCAAGAACTCAACGAAACCTCTTATCAAAGAATCAAACACAAATTTCAAGAAACTCATCAAGAATTCATCAAGAACTCAATATTCCCAATCTTATGGATGAAATTCGAATATGTAAATCATGATTGACATGTGGGTGAACGAACCCAACACTATGAAAACTTACATACCTAGATTTGATGAAACAAATCCTCGATTCGCAAGAGATCTTGTTCGTTCTTCCTTTTCTTTTCTTTTCCTTTTCTTGAACTCCTCTCAAAACCCTAAGCGTAATTTAAGATTCGTAAAACTGACCCAAATCAGATTTTGTCACTCCCCGAGGCTACCCCCTGGAAGTAACACGGGACTAGGATCACGAGTGACCCCAAGCTGACCTTGAGTCTGGCATATATCAAGCATACTATGAGTAACTGAATAAAATATGCACTATGCGGAAGCTAAAACAATGGATAACTGAAAGTGGCAAACCCCTAACTAGTCTGAATGTATAAAACATACTAAGGGTTTAATAATAACTGAAAGATAAACTTAACAATTCAAGCTGATTCTACTACTATGTCCTAAAAGCCTCTAACTAAGTCGAGTTGCTGAGACATGCCCCCATCTAACTCTAACAAACTGAAAACTGAATATAAAGACTAAAATAAAAAGCATGTCTATTGTCCTCGAAGTATGAGGACTCACCACTGAAGCTGCTAAATGTGAACTGAGAATCGATATAAGCGTGATCTGGATGCTGAGTACTTGAACCTACATCATGAAAGGATGTAGCGTAGAGTATGCGTTAGTACTTGGAATGTACTGAGCATGCAGGATACGAATATACTAAGCTGAACAAAACATATATAAGCTAAACAAAGCATAACTGAGCAATGAGATACACTGAGCAAGAATGTAAATACTGAAACATAACTGAAAAGCTAAGCTGAATGCAATGACCAACTACTAATCATGAAAATAACATGCTGAACTGAATGCTGAAGTATATATTGAAAACCTAGTCAAACGCACTAAGAGTCTGACTGTGGGAGCTACAATTAACCGACATAAACCAGGTGAGCTAAACGTGGAGTCCGATGTATACGGTCCATCTAGAGGACCCAATATACCTTGCCAGGGGTATAAAGGCATGACTGGCGTGATCACTAAATTTGATGCCCAACAGAGGGGACTTATACTCCTACGGGGGCACATAGTTCTGCTACTATGAGGGTACGTTGAACCCTAGTCCCACTCGGTGCTTAGTCTACTCCCAACTGAATGTGTATATGACTAAAATAAAACTGAAATACTGAATAGCTCAAAATACTGACATGCTAACTGAGAGTGTAACATTTATATACTGAGAATGTGACATTCAAAATCTGGAGCATGATTTTCTGTTTAACTCACCTAGCAAGTATAATTCATGAACTAAGAGAATTTACACAAACTAGGCTTCTGAGTTTTATACTAGGAATTATGCAAAGTTTCCAAGAAAATATGTTATTTCGATTTAGGATACTACAACAACTAATTCACAACAAATCTCCAAGATTTTAGAAACCCTAGGTCTAAACAAGCTATGTAGAATCAAGGAAACTGACTGAATTCTAGGGACCTAGTGGATGAAAAGAACCCACTAGTGAAATCCCACATACCTGGTGACGAAATCTATGAAGAAATCCTTTGAATTTCGGGGATGAACTTTGAAGAACACTGTTGCTTGTTCTTGGGAGGTTTGTTCAACTTTTCCTCTTCATTTTTCTCCAAGTTTGGATGATTTTTGGAGAATGAAGGTTCTGGGTATGTCTGACTAAGTTATTAGGCTTAAACTGGGTAAAACGACATAGTTTAGGCATCAAACGGCGTAGTTTAAGTGCCCAACGCCTAGGGGAAAGGATCAAAATGACCCTGACATAAATCTGACGAGTGCCACCTACTATAGGACTAACGGGCCGTCGTTTCACCTACCAACCGTCGTTAGGAGTCGTTAATCATGCCCTGCCCGACATGCTGTCACTAAAACGAGCATAACCTTTTTACTCCGTGCTTGTATTTTACAAAACTCAGTGGCGTTGGAAAGAGGATTCAATTATCCTTAATTTGATAGGTCATGGGACACCTAATTCATTTTGTTCTAAAAGATATGACCGTTTGAAGTTGCCCCAACAACCATTTTTCTCTAATTGGCTGTTGACCCTCACCTACGGTCTATAGGTCCAACCACGGACCGTACTGGTCGACCGTGGGTGGGATCATAGACCATAAAATTTGGACCTTAACGACGGAACCCCACCTAAGATCTGTGGTTCTACCTACAGTCTGTGGGTGGTTCCGTTGGTACTGGCACCAGTTTTCTGAAAACTAGGATTTTTTTCATTTTGAGATCTGAGGTGTTACATTATCTCCCCCTTGGGAACATTCGTCCTCGAATGAAGTCTAAACAAGCTGAGTATGGAGGGAAGGATCTCCAATCCCTACCACTAAGTACTAGAAACTGATATCTAACTGAACTGAGTTCCAACAACATGCAACTATGCTGAAATGCAAGATTTACTGAGGGAACGAGATACTGAGACTGAATTACACAAGAGTAAACTGAGAGATTGGAGAGGAACTATTACCTTAAGCTGAAATGGAATCCGAAGGAAAGATATGAGGGTACTTGGCCATCATGGCTGCTTCTGCTTCCGAAGTAGCTCCCTCTACGGACTGACTCCTCCACAAAACCTTCACTGAAGCGACTTCTTTATTTCTCAACCTACGAACCTGACGGTCGAGAATCTCAACTGGCACCTCTTCATAAGTGAGACTATCCTTCACAGCCACACTCTCTAATGGTACTATCGATGCTGAATCACCCATACACTTCTTCAACAAGAAAATATGAAAAACTGGATGAACTGCTGCTAGTTTTGTTGGAAACTTTAACTCATAAGCCACATTACCAACCCTTTTTAGGATTCTATAAGGACCTACGTATTTACGACTGAGCTTCCCTTTCTTGCCAAATCTCATCACCCCCTTCATAGGTGACACCTTTAAGAAAACCCAATCATCAATTTCGAACTCTAAGTCCCTTCTTCTCACATTTGCATAGGACTTCTGACGACTCTGTGCTGTCTTAAGTCTATCGTGATTAGCTGAACTTTTTCCATAGCCTCATGAACCGAATCTGGCCCAATCAATGCCACTTCACCTACTTCAAACCAACCAATCGGGGACCTGCATCTACGCCCATATAGGGCCACAAAAGGGGCCATCTGAATACTGGAATGAAAGCTATTATTATAGGTGAACTCTATGAGAGGTAGGTGATCATCCCAACTACACTTGAAATCGATCACGCAAGGTCTCAACATATCCTCTAAGGTCTGAATGGTACGCTCTCCCTAATCATCTGTCTGTGGATGAAATGTTGTACTGAGATTTACCTTGGTACCAAGATCTTTCTAAAACGATTTCTAAAAATGAGAGGTAAGCTGAGGACCTCTATGTGAGATGATAGACAAGGGAACCCCATGCAACCTGACTATCTCATGGATGTAGAGTTTGGCGTAGTCCTTCGCTGAATCTGTAGTCTTGACAGCCAAGAAGTGAGCGGACTTAGTAACTCTGTCCACTATCACCCAAATGGAATCCTGTTGTCTGCGAGTACGAGGTAAACCTGTAATGAAGTCCATGTTTATCACTTCCCACTTCCATGTAGGAATGTTAATCACCTGAGTCATACCTCCTGGTTTCTGATGTTCTACCTTAACATGTTTGCAATTAGGTCACTTAGCCACAAAGTCTGCTATGTCCCTCTTCATGCCGCTCCACCAAAAGACTTCCCGTAGATCACGGTACATCTTTGTGGCACCTGGATGAATGGAATACCTAGATTTATAAGCTTCTGTAAGGATCTGCTTCCTCAACTGACCCACATTAGGAACACATAAGCGACCCTGGTAACGAAGCACACCATCTCCCCCTTGGGAGAAAACCTCAACTTTCTGTTGATGAACTGCACCTTTCAACTGAAGTAATATAGGATCACTATCCTTTTTTTCCTTAACCTCCGCTACCAATGAAGATTCTGATCCATTCTGAACTATTACCCCTCCATCTGATGTGTCTGTCAGGCAGACTCCTATGTGAGCAAGCCGGTGAACATCTTTGGCTAGCTCTTTCCTTTCTTCCTCAACAAGTGCTACACTACCCATAGACAGCCTGCTCAGAGCATCAGCCACTACATTGGCCTTACCAGGATGGTAAAGCACATTCATGTCATAGTCTTTGAGGAATTCAAGCCATCTCCTCTAACGAAGATTCAACTCATTCTGGGTGAACACATACTGGAGGATCTTATGATTAGTGAATACATCAACATGAACACCATACAAGTAGTGTCTCCAAATCTTTAGGGAAAATACTACGGCTACAAGCTCGAGGTCATGAGTCGGGTAGTTCTTCTAATAGACCTTAAGCTGTCTAGAAGCATATGCCATGACCTTACCACGCTGCATCAACACACAACCTAGGCTGACCCTTGATGCATCACAACAAATCACATAACCGTCTGAACCATCTGGTAGAGTCAAGGCCAGAGATGTAGTCAACCTAGTCTTCGGTTCTGAGAAGCTTTTCTCACATTCATCAGACCACTAAAACTTGACCTTTTTCTGAGTCACCTTGGTCAATGGGGAATTTATGGATGAAAATCCTTCAACAAATCTTCTGTAATAACCGACCAAACCCAAGAAACTTCAGATATCTGTTGGAGATGTGGGTATGGGCCAGTGTTGTACTGCCTCAATTTTCTATGAATCCACTCGGATCCCTTCGCTTGATACCATATGACCAAGGAAAGTGACAGACTGTAACCAGAATTCACATTTGCTAAACTTAGCAAATAGTTGGCGATCCTTGAGAGTTTGCAGAACAACTCTCAAATGAGTCACATGCTCCTCCACATTCCGAGAATAAATGAGGATATCATAAATAAAGGCGATGACGAACAAGTACAAATACTGTTTGAACACCCTGTTCATTAAGTCCATGAAAGCTGCAGGAGAATTTGTTAGTCCAAAAGACATAACTACAAATTCATAATGACCATACCGAGTTCTGAAAGTTGTCTTCAGAATGTCACTATCTCTGACTTTGAGTTGATGATAGCTGGATCTAAGGTCTATCTTAGAAAAGCAACTAGCACCCTGAAGTTGGTCGAATAAGTCATTAATCCTGGGGATGGGATATTTATTCTTGATTGTGACTTTGTTCAACTACCGATAGTCAATGCACATTCTGAGAGAACCATATTTATTTTTCACGAACAACATTGGAGCACCCCATGGAGAGATACTAGGTCTGATGAAGCCCTTATCTAGAAGGTCTTTCAACTGCTCTTTCAATTCCTTAATCTCGGCTGGTGCCATTCTGTAAGGAGGAACCGAAATGGGATGGGTATTTGGGAGGAGAACTATTTTGAAGTTGATTTCCCTTTCAGGAGGAACTCTGGGAAGATCTTTTGGAAACAATTCTGGAAATTCATTTACTACTGGGACTGACTCAAGAGTTGGGGTTTTGGAGTTTGAATCCTTACCCCGAACAAGATGATAGACATACCCTTTGGAAATCATTTTTCTGGCCTGAAGGTAAGAGTTGAATCGACCCATAGGTAGTGAGCTACTACCCTTCCATTCTAAGACTGGCTCGTTTGGAAACTGTAATTGAACGATTCTAGTTCTACAATCGATTGAGGCATAATAGGAATGTAACCAATCCATTCCTAGAATGATATCGAAATCTACCATTTCTAACTCTACAAGATCTGCTGAGGTGACTTTCTGAGAGACTATGACAGGGAAATTTCTGTATACCCGTCTAGCTATAACTGGGTCACCAACTGGAGTAGAGACTGAGAAGGGTTCTGAGAGAGTTTCTGGACTGATACCAAAGTTTACTGCTATATAAGGAATTACAAAAGATAGTGTAGTCCCTGGATCTAACAATATATAAACATTTAAATAAAAGACTCGTAACGTACTAGTGACCACATCAGGAGAATGTTCCTGGTCCTGGAGAGCATACAACCTGTTCTGGCGTTGACCGCCACCTATACCAGATGAAGCACCCAACTGAGTTGGGCGAGCTGCTGGTGCTGCTGGAGCTGTAGACTGAGCCCTATTGTTGTTACCTCCTTGCCCCTGGCTTGCAGAAGGGCAATCCTTCAACCTATGGCCAAACTGACCACACCCAAAGCACCCTTCCTTGCCTGCAAGACACACCCCCGGATGGTTCTTACCACAGTTTGGACAAGTTGGGTAAGTCCTGTTACCTGAAGCACTCCCCTGAGACTTAAAGCCTGATGCCCTACCTTTCTGATCCTGTCGAAACCTGGGGGATGGAGCACTAGCTGATGAAGTTGCTGGGGCTGTTGACCTCTGCTGAAACTGTGAGCGATTTCCACCGTCCAACTTTTGTTGTGGGTATTCATAGTTTCCTGTTCTAGCCTTTTTATTATCCTTAGCCAATTCCCTAAGCTTATCTCCCTCAACCTGCTGAGCATGAGTCATTAGTCTGGAGATATCCATATCCCCTAGAAGCATAATATTCCTGCACTCAGTCTTCACCAGATCGGATACCCCAAACAATAACTTACTCATTTGTGCCCTTGAATCGACAACCATGTGTGGAGCATACCTGGAGAGCTGGGTAAACTTCAGCCCGTACTGTTGGACCGACATTAACCCCTGCTTCAAGTTCATAAACTTTTGTGCCTTAGCTTCTCTCAATTTCCTTGGAAAGAACCTATCTAGGAAAGCTCCAGTAAAACAATCCCAAGTCACAGGAGCTTCATCTGCACCCCTGTTATCTTTCCACTAAATGAACCCGAAATGAGTCACATCCTTAAGTTGGTAGGATGCCAACTCAACACTCTCAGTTCCAATCACTTGCATTACTCCAAGAATTTTCTTAACCTCATCAGTGAAGTTTTGTGGGTCCTCACCAACCTTCAACCCTAGAAACTCAGGCGGATTCATCCGAATAAAGTCTCGAACCCTGGCTGCAGCTGATCCACTATTTGTGTTAGTAGGAACTGAGACCTGCTGATTATTTTGATTGGCCACACTCTGAGCCAAGAGCAGGATTGTATTCTGAAACTCTCCATTCGTAACCTCATGATTCGGGACTGGAGGAACTGTGTTAGCATTGCATGCATTAGCATTTCATGTGTTAGCTCTACGAGAAGGCATGATCTGAAATGCATAATGAAGGATTAGGAAAGTGAAGTAGAATCATACCTCACGCACGATAAGAATAGCAAAGAAAGTGAAGTTTTTCTTAAAACACTTCGTAGCCTCTCTCTCATAGGTGTGGCGCGCTTCACACTCATGAAAGAGACTCTACTTAGTGCGGCTTTTAGACATCCTAGGACTCTTGAACCTAATGCTCTGATACCAAGTTTGTCACACCCCGAGACTACCCCCTTGACGTAACACGGGACCTAGGATCACGAGTGACACCAGCTTAACCCTGTGTCTGGTATACGTCAATCATACTAAGAGTAACTGAATAATACATGCACTATGTGATATGCTCAAATTACACCTCCCTAAAGAAGTATAAGTGATCGTTATCAAGTAAAGAACCCAACTTGTAGGTTGGGGTCGATCCCACGAGGAATATGGTTTAGACATAACTTTAACTATCAATTATATCTATTTAGTCAAATTATTTCCGAAGGAAAGTAAAAAGGGGGGATTTTGTAAGTAGGTAATAAACTAAAATGCTTAAGTAACAAATAGACAAGATTTAACTTTTGATTTTCAATATAAGAGAGAAACTAGGGTGTATGTGTTCCCCATAAGATTTTAACGCGGTAATCCTAATAATAGTAATCCTTTCCTAGTGTTTTACATGCAAAGTTGGTAAGATAGGTATCCCTAAGTGATTGGTCCTCCAAATAGGGAATTTCACTACCCACCTTAGTCCGGCTACGAGTGTATACTTTACTAACCCTTACCTTTACCTCAGATTACACATCACATCAATGTATGGCTTAGTTTTCACCCTCGCACCAATTGACATTAAACTATTAGATAGCATCAGCATCCACTAAATCTCTGTTATTAATTCTTTTCTTCATAACTACCTCCTTTATCCGGCAAGTAGCAACAAGGCGAGTTCTAACATCGCGCACCGTTAAAAAGATTTTTAAGCGAAAGAATTAACAATACATGCATAAACACTAGTCAAGAATTACTTAATTATTATTCATACTTTGTTAATTTCCCATGGTTTCCTCAACACTAGTTGTGGATTTAGCTACTCATGCTTAAAGAACACAATTCATAATTGGGTAAAAAGAATTCATGAACTTACAAGTAAAATAGATGAAAAACCGAATCTTGAATTGAAATTCAAAGTCAAAATCTTGTAAAACTAAATACGGAAATCAAATTGCTAAAGTTGCAAGTTAATTCCAAAAAATACCAAGAACTAAAAGTAAACTATATTATCTAACCCCTAAAAACGAGGTTTACATACCCTATTTATAGAAAAACATGTTGTAAACAAAAAGGAAATGAAATAAGGAAATAAACTTCTGGGACGCGGCTAATTTGACGAATTTGACCTACGGACCGTGGGTCGACCTATGGTCCGTAGGTCCCTTCCGTAGCTCCATACTTAGACTCTTTTTCATCAGGTACTGGAACTTCAACTCCCAGAATCAATCGACGGATGTGCAGGACGGCCCGTAGGTCGACCTACGGTCCGTCAGTTGCATCCGTGGCTCCACACTTGGTCAGACTTGCCTGATTCTCCATCTACGCCATGCTTCGACGGACCGTCGAAGGACCTACGATCCGTAGGTGACTTCCGTGGGTGACTCCTTCTGTAGATTTTCAGCTGTCATCTCACTCTACCACGTCCAAGCCTATTTCATGCAAATATAACACAAAAAGATTAATTCTAACACAATGTAGTTCTAGACACATACAACTTCTAAGTGAAATGTATCAAAAATATTGTAAACTAACGGTATATCAACACCCTCAACTTAAACTCGTTGTTTGTCCTCAATCGATGCACTAAACTCTAAACGATACTTGTGTAGCAGCAGTCATTCAAACTCAAGCAATCACATGGCTTTCTAACTCACATCCCTTATCTAGTGCAAACCTTTTCATCTTACACTCAACAAGCTAACTCATGCAGATCAAGATATGACATAGATTGACCAATAGACATCACAACATGCACTTTTCACAATCACCAAGGTACCAACTTTCCAACAATGTAACTAGTGCCCTCACTTCAAACAAAATCCCTTTTTCACACAATAAATATCAATTTTGAGTTTCAGGATTCACTCAACACTCACGCTCAGAAGTGACTTCAAGTACATTTAGTGCTCAATACCATAGGCTTGCCCTTATTTTCACTGCATAGACTCTCCAAACTAGTTACTAGGATCTCTATAGGACTTTCTTAGCTTGTAACGTAGGCTCAGGGTCAGGTAGGATATATTTGGGTACTTTTTAGTGAATTTCTGCCCTCCTTGACATTACATTGGCTTTTTACCTCTCCTCTCAACCAACTCTTGACATCTTTTTATTTTCTTTTCTTTCCCTTGACTTTCTTTAACCCTGATGCGACCTTTGACTTTGTAGCTCATATTTTTTTCATTTTTCTTCTTTTTCTTTTACTTCTTTGTTTCTTTATTTCTTTCAACACTTTTTTCATTCATCTTTTGAAAAAAGTCACATCTTTTTCTATTTGTTTCTCTCTTCAACATAAAACTCTTTTCATACCCCTTTTCATTCGATTTGTTTTTACATAGTCACACTCAACTTATGTATTTTGCATGAGTTGAGGTGCACAATATTTGATGTCGGACCAGGAACAAGATCAAGGTAAATTTTTGAATTAGCCACCCTCAACTTAGGCTTTTGGTCTAAGTCAAGGTGCACATGTCCAAGGAGGGACCAGGGCCAAGACAGATTATTTAAAGGAAGGTGAGTTAGGTGTTTAGAAAGAATTGGTCTATTTTAGGCTCAAACATTTGGATCAAAGGAAACATTATTTCTTTTGGTTGGATCATTTTAGGCATTAGTGGACTTATCAGAACAAAGGCCTATGATCATTTCCTAGCTTCTAGCCTAGATTATCTTAGCAGGACTAAGAGGGCAAGTTCTAGATTGGCACAATACTGTCTGAACATTCAAACTTTTCTCACTCACACTTGGCACATTGTTTCATTATCAGATTATCAGATTACCCAGTCCAAGTTTCAGCTTAAGTCATGAGGTCAAATCGGTTCTTTATCCTGTCATATTAAGAACCAACACATTCAACTCATCAAGCCTATAGATTCAAGCACATTTCATAAATTTTGGACGGGTATCAATTTCATGCTTTTTATGCCATCATGCTTTTATTCTTATACTTCTACACATACATACCTAAACATGCCGGTTCAACATAACAGTAAACAGGCCTTTGGGGGAAAAGAACACAGACAAGAAAACCCCAAAGGAGGATTGTGAGTTGGGTTACTCAAACTTCACCCTAACACTCCAATCCATTTACCCCACCCCCAACAAAATAAAATGCACTTGCCCTCAATGCTCAGAAAGTAATATAATAAAGAATAGGGTGAAGGTGAAGCAAACCTGTGGTGCAGATGCGCCGAAGACACTCAAGAAGTGGGTGGGTCCGGTTTCCTGGAGCCCGCTGGATCAATACTCGGGATGCCATCAGTAGCGCCCACATCAACACTAGTAGCACCCTCAGTAGTGCTCACTCTGGGATCTACGAACGCCATCCACGGTCTGTGGATGGACCGATGGACCGTCGATGGGCTCCATAGGCCACTGCATATATCCTTCGTCCCTGCACACGTAGCAACCATTAGGACTTTCTTTTTACATTTTCTGGATACTTTTTATACACGGACCCTATTCTATATCTAGTCAACACTAATACAAAAGTAAAACACCTATCAAAAGAGCTACAAAAAAAATTAAAATGTAAGAGTAAAACTCCTATATCGCAAAGAAAAACCTATAGTTGGATATATTGTACATCTTGGGTTGCCTCCCAGGCAGCGCTTGATTTAACGTAACGGCACGACGTAGAACCCTTGATTACTCAGAATTCATCAAGATTCCTTGCCTTTATCACTGCATTGACACTCTTGGAATTTCCCACGTAGATTCTTATCCTCCGGTGGTTGGCCTTGAACCTTATCCCCTTCCTCTTCTCGAGCTCGACCACTCCATGAGGGGACACTTGGGTCACTCTGAATGGTCCAACCCACTTGGATTTGAATCTGCCAAGAAGCCAGCACAACCTTGAGTTAAATAGCAACACCAAATCACCAGGAGATAATTTACGCGTTTCTATCTTTTGATCATGGAACTTTTTCTCCTTGCATAAGGCTGCATCTACCTTCTCATTAATAAACTCTTTAGCTTTTTGTCCCTCCTTCTTATTCAGTCGAAACTTCATCTGTCCTTTCTCGATATCAACTAAGGCGCGCCCAGTAGCGAGGAATGGTCTCCCTAAGATGATGGGAACCTCAAAGTCAACTTCAAAATCAAGTATCACAAAATCCTCCAGAAAAATGAATGATCCCACTTTCACAAGGACATCCTGAAGCACTCCAATGGGCTTCTTCACATTTCTATCAACCATAAGTAAACGCATCGCAGTTGGTTTTGGGGTTCCTAAACCTAAATTCTTATAGATCGACAATGGCATCAAATTAATGCTGGCCCCCAAATCACACAAGGCCTTCGCAAAGTGCATCTTACTGATGGTGCACGGAATAGTGAAAGCTCGGGGATCCTCTTTTTTTTGTACCAGTGACCTCATAGAAATAGCACTACAATGCTGCAAACTCTCATCATTCTCAAAACTAACATCCCTCTTTTAAGTCACCAAGTCCTTCATGAATTTTGCATACCCAGGCATTTGCTTCAAAGCTTCTATCAACGGGACATTGATGGAAAGTTGTTTCAACATAGTGATGAACCTTCGGTATTTTCCTTCTTCAGTCTTTTGCTTTAACCTCTGTAGGAAGGGAGGTGGAGGTCTAGGCATGGGAACAACTTTCTGGGTCAACTCAGCGTCCTTCTCTGCAGCATCTTTCATCTCTCCAGTAACCACTACCTCATCCGAATCTTTTTCTACCAACTTTTCAACTTCAGACGGCATGGGGGGATCAATAATCTGTTTTCCTCCGTGAGTTGTGATTTCCATACAATATCCATCATTTTTTTAGATTTTGGATGGTGTTACTGGGAAGTATGGCCAGTTGGCGTGGATTCACTGTAGCGGACATCTGACTGAACTGTTGCTCAAGTTGCTTGATCGACGCTGCATGGGCATCAACTTTTTGACCGATTTCAGACAAGTCATTTCACATCTCTTTCAAATTCTCATCAGTTGCATCAAACTGCTTCATCATCTTTTGCATCATATCCTCAATGCGGGTCATACTATTACCAAACTCTCTATTACCAGGAGGGACGTATGGACCAGCCTTATCATTCTTGTTGCCATAGTTGTTCCGATTGTAGTTGTTATCATGATTGTAATTCCCATCCCGGACATTGTTACCCTCCCGATTTTAGCCTCCATAGTTTCGACCTTGGTTTCCTTGACCTTGGTGCCAATCATCTTAGTTGGAACCTTGGGAGTTGGTTTGGAAACCCCCGGTCTGATCATTTACCAAGTACGCATCCTTCTCATAGTAGCACTCTTCAACTGGTGGTGGTGGAGACCTAGTCAGATAATTCCCCGCATTTACCTTTTCCACACTCCTACTCACATGTTTTATTACCAAACCCAATTTTGTTCTCATCTGTGCCATATCATCCCGAATGTCATCATTGGCTTGGTTGGTTGCGGCTTGAACAGCGAATGTGGTCCTATTAGTGTTTGCCTTTCTGGTGCTCCAGGCTTTGTTGTTTTGGGAAATCCACTCAAGCTTCTCAGCTATCTCCTCAAAGGTGCACTCACAATAGGATCCTCCAGCAATAGTATCAAGCACAGCCCTTCCATTGTCATCCTGCCCTCTATAGAAATACTCTTTCAATGACTCATCATCAATGCGATGATTTGGAATATTTTGGATAAACACAGTGAACCTATCCCAAGAACTGTTGATCGACTTTCCTGGTAGTGCTGTGAAGTTGTTCAACTTATCCTTATGGTTGAGCTTTTTGGACACTGAAAAGTACCTCGTTATGAATACCTTATGCATTTGGTCCCATGTATAGATCGAATTGTATAGTAACTCAGAAAACTACACAGAAGCATCTACAGTCAATGATAGTGGAAAGACCCTCAGACCGAAGACATCCATATCTAACTTTGGTCACCTAACACAAGTTTTACACACACTGGAAAGTTTAGCCATATGAGCATAGGGATCCTCCGAAGCCAAACCAGCAAACAACCCTCTCGCTGTAAGTATCTGTATCAAACTGCTAGCGACCACGAATGTGTGACCTGGAGGTAGCGGTGGAAGAACAATAGGACCATCTAAGGTGGTCGCATCATAATCAGCTCTGTATTGCTCATGAAACCTCGGTGCTGGTGGATTCTGAACCCTTTCTACATTTCCAATTAGATTACCACCATGTACCTGAGCGGGCACATTAATAATTCCTGGAGGCTGCAATTCCAGTCCATCTCCAAGATCCTATCTGATTGGATTATTTTGGACCCCTTGATTATCCATTTTTCTCAAAGTTTTACTCATCTCTGGATCGTAGGGGGTCAGTGGTTCGCCTCGACTCCGTGTACCTGGCATGCACTAGAGTAGAAACCTGTAGAAAACAAAAACAAAACAAAAACGTAAAATTGGGAAATACTTGACTAAAGTTTAATAATGTAGTTAAACTTAATCTAAAACCCAAATTCCCCGGCAGCAGTGCCAAAATTTGATACACTCAAATTACACCTCCCTAAAGAAGTATAAGCGATCGTTATCAAGTAAAGAACCCAGCTGGTAGGTTTGGGTAGATTTCATGAGGTATATGGTTTAGACATAACTTTAACTATCAATTATATCTATTTAGTCAAATTATTTCCAAAGGAAAGTAAACAAGGGGGATTTTTTTAAGTAGGTAATAAACTAAAATGCTTAAGTAAACAAATAGACAAGATTCAACTTTTGATTATCAATATAAGAGAGAATCTAGGGTGTATGTGTTACCCATAAGCTTTTAACGCGGTAATCTTAATAATAATAATCATTTCCTAGTGTTTTACATGCAAAGTTGGTAAGATAGGTATCCCTAAGTGATTGGTCCTCCAAATAGGGAATTTCACTGCGCACCTTGGTCCAGCTACGAGTGTATACTTTACTAACCCTTACCTTTACCTCAGATTAGACATCACATCAATGTATGGCTTGGTTTTCACCCTCGCACCAATTGCCATTAGACTATTAGATAGAATCCACTAAATCTCTATTATTAATCTTTTCTTATTAACTACCTCCTTGGTCCGGCAAGTAGAAAGGCGAGTTCTAACGTTGCACACCGTTAAAAAGACTTCTAAGCGAAAGAATTAACAATACATGCATAAACACTAGTCAAGAATTACTTAATTATTATTCCTACTTTGTTAATTGCTCATGGTTACCACAACCCTAGTTGTGGATTTAGCTACTCATGCTTGAAAGAACACAATTCATAATTGGGTTAAAAGAATTCATGAACTTACAAGTAGAATAGATAAAAAACCGAATCTTGAATTGAAATTCAAAGTCAAAATCTTGTAAAACTAAATACGGAAATCAAATTGCTAAAATTGCAAGTTAATTCCACAAAATACCAAGAACTAAAAGTAAAATATATTGTCTAACCCCTAAAAACGAGGTTTACATACCCTATTTATAGAAAAACATGTCCTAAACAAAAAGGAAACGAAATAAGGAAATAAACTTCTGGGACACAGCTTCATTCGATGACTTCGACCTACGGTCCGTAGGTCCCTTCCGTAGCTCCATACTTAGACTCTTTTTCATCAGGTACTGGAACTTCAACTCCCAGAATCAATCGACGGATGTGCAGGACAGCCCGTAGGTCGACCTACGGTCCGTCAGTTGCAAACGTGGTTTCACACTTTTTCAGACTTCCCTGATGCTCCATCTACGCCACCCATCGACTGACCGTCAAAGGACCTACGGTCCGTAGGTGACTTCCGTGGGTGGCTCCTTCTATAGATTTTCAGTTGTCATCTCACTCTACCACGCCAAGCCTATTTCCTACAAACAGAACACAAAATCATTAATTCTAACACAATATAGCTCTAGACACATACAACTTCTAAGTGAAATGTATCAAAAATACCAAAAACTCATGGTATATCATTATGCGGAAGGTAAAACAATGGATAACTTAAAGTGGGAAACCCCCAACTAGTCTGAATGTATAAAACATACTAAGGGATTAATAATAACTGAAAAATAAACTTAACAATTCAAGATGATTCTACTACTATATATGAAAAGCCTCTAACTAAGTCGAGTTGCTGGGACATGCCCCCCAGCTAACTCAAACAAACTGAAAACTAAATATAATGACTAAAATGAAAAGCATGTCTATTGTCCTCGAAGTATGAGGACACAACACTGAAGCTACTGAATGCATACCGAGATTTGATCTAAGCGTCATCTGGATGCTGACTACCTGAACATACATCATGAAAGGATATAGCGCAGAGTATGCGTCGGTACTTGGAATGTACTGAGCATGCAAGATATGGATATACTAAGCTGAACAAAACATATATAAGCTGACAAAGCATAACTGAGAATTGACATACAGTGAGCAAGAATGTAAATACTAAAACATAACTAAAAAGCTAAGCTGAATGCAATGACCAAGTACTAATCATGAAAATGACATGCTGAACTGAATGCTGAAGTATATACTGAAAACCTGGTCAAATGAACTAAGAGTCTGACTGTGGGTGCTACTATTAACCGACATAAACCAGGTGAGCTAAACGTGGAGTCTGATTTCAACGCCCCATCGAGAGGACCCAATATACGTTGCCAAGGGTATAAAGGCATGACTAGCGTGATCACTAAATCTGATGCCCAGTAGAGAGGACTTATACTCCTACGGGGGCACATAGTTTTGGGACTATGAGGGTACGATGAACCCTAGTCCAACTCGGTGCTAAGTATACTCCCAACTGAATGTGTACATGACTAAAATTTAACTGAAATACTAAATAGCTCAAATTACTGACATGCTAAATGAGAATGCAACATTTATATACTTAGAATGTGACATTCGAAATCTGGAGCATGATTTTCTGTTTAACTAGCAAGTATAATTCATGAACTAAGAAAATTTACACAAACTAGGGTTCTTAGTTTTATACAAGGAATTATGCAAAGTTTCCAAGAAAACATGTTATTTCGATTTAGGATACTTCAACAGCTAATTCATAACAAATATCCAAGATTTTAGAAACCCTAGGTCTAAACAAGCTATGTAGAATTAAGTAAACTGACTGAAGTCTAGGGACCCAGTGGATGAAAGGAACCCACTAGTGAAAGCTCACATACATGGTGATGAAATCTACGGAGATATCCTTTGGATTTCGGGTCTGAACTTTAAAGAACATTGTTGCTTGTTCTTGGGAGGTTTGGTCAACTTTTCCTCTTCTTTTTGGTCCAACTTTGGATGATTTTTTGAGAGTGAGGGTTCTGGGTATGTCCAACTAAGTTATGAGGCTTAAACTGGGTAAAACGACATAGCTTAGGCATCAAACGACGTAGTTTAAGTTCCCAACGCATAGAGGAAAGAACCAAAATGACCCTGACATAAATCTGACGAGTGCCACCTACTACAGGACTGACGGGCCGTCGTTTGACCTACCAACCGTTGTTAGGAGTCGTCGTTCATGCCCTGCCCGACAGAGCTTCACTAAAACGAGCAAAACTTTTTACTCCAAGCATGGATTTTAGCAAACTCGGTGGCGTTTGAAAGAGGATTCAATTATCTTTAATTTGATAGGTTATGAGACACCAAATTTATTTTGTGATAAAAGATATGACCGTTTGAAGTTGACCCAACAACCATTTTTCTCTAATTGGCTGTTGACTCTCACCTACAGTCCGTAGGCCCAACAGTAGACCGTACTGGTCGACCGTGGTTGGGATCAAAGACCATCAACATTTGGACCTTAACAACGGAACCCCACCTACGGTCCGTGGTTCTATCTACGATCTGTGGGTAGTTCCATTGGTACTGGCATCAGTTTTCTGAAAACTAGGATTTTCTTCATTTTGAGATCCGAGGTGTTACATTATCTCCCCCTTGGGAACAATCATCCTTGAATGAAGTCTAAACAAGTTGAGTATGGAGGGAAGGAGTTGCAATCCCTACCACTAAGTACTAGAAATTGATATCTAACTGAACTGAGTTCCAAAAACATGCAACTATGCTGAAGTGCAAGAATAACTGAGGGAACAAGATACTGAGACTGAATTACACAAGAGTAAACTAAGATACTGGAGAGGAACTATTACCTCAAGCTGAAACAGAATTAGAAGGAAAGAGATGAGGGTACTTGGCCATCATGGCTGCTTCTGCTTTCCAAGTAGCTCCCTCTACAGACTGACTCTTCCACAAAACCTTCACTGAAGCGTCTTCTTTATTTGTTAATCTACGAACCCGACGGTCGAGAATCTCAACAGGAACCTCTTCATAAGTAAGAATATCCTTCACAGCCACACTCTCTAATGGTATTATCGATGTCGGATCACCCACACACTTCTTCAACAAGGAAATGTGAAAGACTGGATGAACCGCTGCTAGTTCTGCTGGCAACTCTAACTCATAAGCCACATTACCAACCTTTTTCAGGATTCTATAAGGACCTACGTATCTAGGACTAAGCTTCCCTTTCTTGTCAAATCTCATCACCCCATTCATAGGTGACACCTTTATGAAAACCCAATCAACGATTTCGAACTCTAAGTCCCTTCTTCTCACATCTGCATAGGACTTCTGACGACTCTGAGCTGTCTTAAGTCTATCCCTGATGAGATGAACTCTTTCCATAGCCTCATGAACTGAATCTGGCCCAATCAATATTGCTTCACCTAATTCAAACCAACCAATTGGGGACCTGCATCTACGCCTATATAGGGACTCATAAGGGGATATCTGAATACTGGAATAAAAGCTATTATTGTAGGAGAACACTATGAGAGGTAGGTGATCATCCCAGCTACCCTAGAAATTGATCACGCAAGCTCTCAACATATCCTCTAAATTCTGAATGGTACACTTTGCCTGACCATCTGTCTGTGGATGAAATGTTGTACTGAGATTTACCTTGGTACCAAGACCTTTCTGAAACGACTAGAGGTAAACTGAGGACCTCTATCTGAGATGATAGAAAAGGGAACCCCATGTAACCTGACTATCTCATGGATGTAAGTTTGGCGTAGTCCTCCGCTGAATCTGTAGTCTTGACAGCCAAGAAGTGAGTGGACTTAGTAACTCTGTCCACTATCATCCCAACAGAGTCATGCTGTCTGCGAGTACGAGGTTAACCCGTAATGAAGTCCATATTTATTACTTCCCACTTCCATGTAGGAATGTTAATCTCCTGAGTCATACCTCCTGGTTTCTGATGTTCTACCTTAACCTGTTGGCAATTAGGACACTTAGCCACGAAATCTGCTATGTCCCTCTTCATGCCGCTCCACCAAAAGACTTCCTGTAGATCACGGTACATCTTTGTGGCACTTGGATGAATGGAATACCTGGAGTTATGAGATTCTATAAGGATCTGCTTCCTCAACTCACCCACATTAGGATCACATAAGCGACCCTAGTAACAAAGCACACCATCTCCCCCTTGGGAGAAAACCTCAACTTTCTACTGATGAACTGCACCTTTCAACTGAAGTAATATAGGATCACTATCCTATTTTTCCTTAACCTCCTTTACCAATGAAGATTCTGATCCATTCTAAACTATTACCCACCATCTGATGTGTCCGTAAGGTAGACTCCTAAGTGAGCAAGCCAGTGAAAATCTTTGGCTAGCTCTTTCCTTTCTTCCTCCACGTGTGCTACACTACCCATAGACATGCTGAGAGCATAAGCCACTACAATGGCCTTAACCAGGATGGTAAAGCATATTCATGTCATAGTCTTTGAGGAATTCAAGATATCTACTGTGATGAATATTCAACTCTTTCTGGGTGAACACATACTGAAGGCTCTTATGATCTGTGAATACATTAACATGAACACCATACAAGTAGTGTCTCCAAATCTTTAGGGCAAATAATACAGCCGCAAGCTCGAGGTCATGAGTCAGGTAGTTCTTCTAATGGACCTAAGTTATCTAGAAGCATACGCTATGACCTTACCTCACTGCATCAACACACAACCTAGGCCGACCCTAGATGCATCATAATAAATCACATAACCGTCTAAACCATCTGGTAGAGTCAAGACTGGAGCTGAAGTTAACTTAGTCTTCAGTTCTGAGAAGCTTTTCACACACTCATCTGACCACTGAAAATTGACCTTTTTCTAAGTCAACTTGGTCAATGAGGAAGTTATGGATGAAAATCCTTCAACGAATCTTCTGTAATAACCGGCCAAACCCAAGTAACTTTAGATATGTGTTGGAGAGGTGGGTCTGGGCCAGTGTTGTAGTGCCTCAATTTTTTGTGAATCCACTCGGATCCCTTCATTGGATACCACATGACCAAGGAAAGCGACGGACTGTAACCAGAATTCACATTTGCAGAACTTAGCCAATAACTGGTGATCCTTCAGAGTTTGCAGAACAACTCTCAGCTGAGTGCATGCTCCTCCTCATTCCGAGAATAAATGAGGATATCATCAATAAAGACGATGACGAACAAGTCCAAAATACAGTTTGAACACCCTGTTCATTAAGTCCATGAAAGTTTCAGGAGCATTTGTTATTCCAAAAGACATAACTACAAATTCATAATGACCATACCGAGTTCTGAAAGCTGTCTTCGGAATGTCAATATCTCTGACTCTGAGCTGATGATAGCCGGATCTAAGGTCTATCTTAGAAAAGCGGCTAGCACCCTGAAGTTGGTCGAATAAGTCATCAATCCTGGGGATGGGATATTTATTCTTGATTGTGACTTTGTTCAACTACCGATAGTTAATGCACATTCTGAGAGAACCATCTTTCTTTTTCACGAACAACACTGGAGTACCCCATGGAGAGATACTAGGCCTGATGAAGCCCTTATATAGAAGGTCTTTCACTACTCTTTCAATTTCCTTATGCTCGGTTGGAGACATTTTGTAAGGAGGAATCAAAATGGGCTGGGTATCTGGGAGGAGATTTATTCCAAAGTCGATTTCCCTTTTCGGAGGAACTCCGGGAAGATTTTCTGGAAACAATTCTGGAAACTAATTTACTACTGGGACTTACTGAAGAGTTGGGGTTTCGGAGTTTGAATCCTTTACCCGAACAAGATAATACACATACGGTTTGGAAATATTTTTTCTGGCCTTAAGGTAAGAGATGAATCGACCCATAGGCAGTGAGCTACTACACTTCCATTCTAAGACTGGGTCGTTTGGAAACTGTAACCGAACGATTTCAGTTCTACAATCGACTGAGGCATAACAGGAATGTAACCAATCCATAACTATAATGATATTTAAATCTACCATTTCTAACTCTACAAGATCTGCTGAGGTAACTTTCTGAGAGACTGTGACAGGATAATTTTTGTATACCCTTCTAGCTATAACTGGGTCACCAACTGGAGTAGAGACTAAGAAGGGTTCCGAAAGAGTTTCTGGACTGATACCAAAGTTTAATGCTATATAGGGAGTTACAAAAGACAGTGTAGCCCCTGGATCTAACAATGCATAAACATCTAAATGAAAGACTCATAATTTACTAGTTGGATAAGTCCTGTTACCTGAATCACTCCCCTGAGACTTAGAGACTGATGCCCTACCTTTCTGATCCTGTCAAAAGCTAGGGGATGGAGCACTAGCTGATGAAGGTGTTGGGGCTGTAGACCTCTGCTGAAACTGTGAGTGATTTCCACCATCCGACTTTTGTTGTGGGTATTCATAGTTTCCTGTTCTAGCCTTTTTGTTATCCTTAGCAAATTCCCTAAGCTTATCTCCCTCAACGCAGAGCATGAGTCATTAGTCTGGAGATGTCCATATCCCCTAGAAGCATAGCATTCCTGCACTCAGTCTTCACCAGATCGGATACCCCAAACAAGAACTTACTCATTTGTGCCCTTCAATCGGCAACCATGTGTGGAGCATACCTGGAGAGCTGGGTAAACTTCATCTTGTATTCTTGGACCGACATTAACCCCTGCTTCAAGTTCATAAACTTTTGTGCCTTAGCTTTTCTCAATTCCCTTGGGAAGAACCTGTCTAGGAAAGCTCCAGTAAAACAATCCCAAGTCACAGGAGCTGCATCTGCACCACTGTTATCTTTCCACTGGGTGAACCAGATATGAGCCATATCCTTAAGTTGGTAGGATGCCAACTCAACACTCTCAGTTCCAGTCACTTGCATTACTCCAAGAATTTTCTTAACCTCATCAATGAAGTTATGTGGGTCCTCACCAACCTTTGACCCTAGAAACTCAGGAAGATTCATCTGAATAAAGTCTCTGACCCTAGCTACAGCTGATCCACCATTTGTGTTAGTAGGAACTGGGACCTGCTGATTGTTCTGATTGGACACACTCTGAGCCAAGAGCTGGATCGCATTCAGAAGCTCTTCAGCGTAACCTCACGGTTCGGGAATGGAGGAACTGCATTAGCATTGTGTGTATCAGCATTCTGTGTGTTAGCTCTACAAGGAGGCATGATCTGAAATGCATAACGAAGGATTAGAAAGGAGAAGTCAAATCATACCTCACGCACGATAAGAATAGCAAAGAAAGTGTAGTTTTTCTGAATACACTTCGTTGCCTCTCTCTCATAGGTGTGGCGCGCTTCACACTCATGAAAGAGACTCTACTTAGTGCGGCTTTATGACATCCTAAGACTCTTGAACCTAATTCTCTGATACTAAGTTTGTCACGCCCCGAGGCTACCCTCTTGACATAACACGGGACCTAGGATCACGAGTGACCCCAAGCTAACCCTGTGTCTGGTATATATCAAGAAAACTAAGAGTAACTGAATAAAACATGCACTATGCAGAAACTAAAATAATGGATAACTGAAAGTGGGAAACCCCCAACTAGTTTGAATCTATAAAACATTCTAAGGGTTTAATAATAAGTGAAAGATAAACTTAAAAATTTAAGATGATTCTACTACTATGTCTGAAAAGCCTCTAACTGAGTCGAGTTGCTGAGACATGCCTCCCTTGGAAACATTCATCCTCGAATGAGATTACTCTAAGTAGGCTAAGGATGGTAATATCTAACACTAAGCTCAAAAACCCAACACTATTTAGCACAAAATTTCAACTTAAAAAGTAGCAAGAAAAGGATTAGTACCTTGATTTGAAGCTTCTCCAGACTCAAAGAGATGTGGGTATCTCTTCTTCATATCCTCCTCAGCCTCACAAGTAGCTTCCTCAACAAACTGATTCCTCCATAAGACCTTGACTAATGCTGCCTCCTTGCTTCTCAACTTGCAAACCTGACGATCTAGAATCTGAATGGGTACCTCCTCATGATATTGTCTATCCTTTATACCAATATTTTCATTAGGTATGATAAGTGAAGGATTGCCCATACACTTCTTCAACATGGTAATGTGAAATACCGGATGAACCGCTGCTAACTCTGACGGTAGCTCTAACTCATAAGCTACATTTCCAATCCTCTTGGATATCCTATAAGGACCAATATACCGCGGGCTAAGCTTCCCTTTCTTTCCAAACCTCATAACACCCTTCATGGGTGAAACCTTCAAATAAACCCAATCGTCTACCTTAAACTCTAAGTCTCTTCTCCTAACATCAGTATAGGATTTCTGACGACTTTGTGTTGTTTTCAATCTTTCTTGAATGAACTTCACTTTCTCCATAGCTTGATGAACCAATTCTGGTCCTATCGACCCAGCTTCTCCAACCTCAAACCATCCAATAGGAGATCTACATCTTCTCCCATAAAGAGCCTCATAAAAAGCCATCTGGATGCTAAAGTGATAACTGTTGTTGTAAGAAAAATCAATGAGAGGTAAGTGCTCATCCCAATTACACTTGAAATTAATCACACACGCCCTCAACATATCCTCTAAAGTCGGAATTGTGCGCTCTGCTTGACCATAAGTCTGAGGATGGAAAGCAGTACTCAAATTTACCTTAGAACCCAAACCTTTCTGGAAAGACTTCCAGAATTGTGCGGTGAATTCGGCACCTCTATCTTAAATGATGGACACCAGAAATCCATGAAGTCTGACTACCTCTTGAATATATAACTTGGCATAATCTTCTGCTGAAAAGGTAGTCTTTACCGGTAAGAAATGGGCTGATTTATTCATCCGATCTATAATCACCCAATCGAATCTTGTTGTCTTCGAGACTGCGGTAAACCTGTAATGAAATCTATATTAATCATCTCCCACATCCATTCCGAAAGTTCTATATTCTGAGCCATACCACCGGGCCTCTGGTGCTCTACCTTGACTTGTTGACAATTCAGGCACTTAGCAACGAACTATGTGATACACTTCGTCATGCTACTCCACCAATATACTTCTCTCAAGTCACGATACATCGTTGTGGAACCCGAATGGATAGAGTATCTGGAGCTATGAGCTTCCCCCGTGATCTCTCTTGGAGTTCATCCAGCCTTGGCACACATAATCTACCTTGGTACCTCAATACACCATCTCCCCCTTGTTCAAAAGTCATCACTTTTTACTTATGAACATTTGCCTAAAATTCAAGCAAAATAGGGTCTTGGTCTTGTTTCTCTTTCACTTCAGACACTAATGATGATTCAGCCCTTTTCATCACCACCACTCCTCCTTCATTAGAATCCATTAACCAGACTCCCAATCGTGTAAGTCTGTGCACATCTTTGGCTAATACTTTCTTGCCTTCCTCAACATGGGAAGTACTTCCCATAGACAACCTGCTTAAAGCATAAGCAACAACATTAGCCTTACATGGGTGATAGAAAATACTCATGCCATAATCTTTGAGTAATTCCAACCACCTCCTCTATCTAAGATTAAGCTCTTTCTGACTTAATACATACTAAAGATTCTTGTGATCGGTGAACACATCTACATGAACACCATAGAGATAGTGACTCCATATTTTCAAAGAAAACACTACTGCAACTAACTCTAGATCATGGGTTGGGTAGTTCCTCTCGTGTATCTTAAACTGTCTGGAAACATAAGCTATAACTTTGCCATTTTGCATCAATACACAACCCAACTCTGGATGCATCACAATACACCACGAAGCCTTACTTACCCTCCAGTAAGGTCAACACTGGGCAGTAGTCAAGCTAGTTTTCAATTCGTGAAAGCTCTTCTCACAAGATTCAGACCATTGAAACTTTATTGTATTCTGAGTCAACTTAGTTAACGGGGATGTAATAGATGAAAACCCCTAGACAGACCTCTTATAATAGCCAGCCAATCCCAAGAAAATCCTAATATCAGTGGAGATATGGGCCTAGGACAGTTCTGCACTGCCTCAATCTTCTGAGTGTCAACTCGAATCCCATCACCATAAACAATGTGACCTAAGAATGACACAGACTCAAGTCAAAACTCACACTTGGAATATTTCGCATACAACTCCTTATCCTTTAGAGTTTGGAGAACTATTCTGAGATGACTAGCATGATCCTTCCCATTCCTCGAATAAATCAGAATGTCATCAATTAATAGAATAACAAACATATCAAGATAAGGCTTAAACACTCTATTCATAACGTCCTTGAACGCTGCAGGAGCAGTAGTCAAACCTAACGACATAACTAGAAACTTATAATGACCATAGCGGGTCCTGAATGCTGTCTTGGGAATATCATTCTCTCTTACTCTCAACTAATGATAGCCATATCTGAGGTCTATCTTATAAAATCAAGTGGCACCCTGAAGTTGATCGAAAAGATCATCAATTCTCGGAAGAGGGTACTTAATCTTGATAGTAACCTTGTTCAATTGCCGGTAATCAATACCAATCCTAAGAGAACCATCTTTCTTCCTCACAAATATGACCGGAACGTCCTTAGGTGAGACACTTGGTCGAATGAAACCTTTATCAAGAAGGTCTTTAAACTGCTCTTTTAACTCTTTCAACTCAGCTGGAGCGATTCTATATTCCAGAATAGAGATAGGACGAGTATTAGGAAAAATATCTATACCAAAGTTTATTTCTCTCTCAGGAAGGACTTCGGGAAGATCATGTGGAAATACCTTTGGAAACTCACTCACTACTGGAACTAACAGAATAGGTGGTGTCTCAATACTAGAGTCATTAACTTGGACTATGTGATAGATGCACCCCTTGGAAACTAACTTTCTCACCTTAATGCATGAAATAAAACGACCCTTAGGCACTGCTGAACTACTCCTCCACTCAATAACTGGCTCATTAGGAAACTGTAACTTAACTACTCGAGTTCTACATTCAAGTGAGGCATAACATGCATGAAACCAGTCCATACCTAGAATTACATTAAAGTCTACCATATCTAACTCGACTAAGTCAGCCATGGTGTCCTTGTGATTGACAGAAATGACACAATCACGATAAACTCTCTCAGTTAGAATAGACTCACCAACAAGTATGTAAACACTGAAGGGCTCAAGGAATTGTTCGGGAATATTGGCGAACCTCATCGCAACATAAGGAGTTACAAAAGATAGACTCGCACCTAGATCTAGCAATGCATATACATCAAAAGTAACGACGTTGATCATAACAGTTACAACATCTGGTGATAGCATACAGATGATTTGCTTCTCTGCCTATCCCTGAAGTACCTCCTCTAGGTGCAGCTCTGTCTGGTGGAGCAGCAGAAGAAGATTGGGCTTTATTGCCCCCATTACTACCTCCCTGCCTGTTCTATGGGCAGTCTCTCATGAAGTGACCATTCTTACCACACTTGAAGCAACCAACGGAGCCATCAAGACACGCTCTTGGGTGGTTCGTACAACACTTAACACATGCAGGAGTCCCATTACTTCCTTGTGGCATACTACCTTGAGACTGTGCAGGTCTAGCTCTGAAGTTTTGAGAATTCTTATTCTTAAACTCACCTATGTTCCTTACTGCAGGTGAACTAGCAGACGATGGAGAAGGTCTATTTGGCTTTTGCTGGAAAGATGACCCGCTTGCATTACTCTTCTGCTTCCCGGACTCATTTCCTGTTGTCTAAGCCTTCTTGTTTCAGAACGCTTCTCTATCTCTCAGCATATCTTCCTCAACCTGCTGCACATGGATCATAAGCCTTGTGATGTCCATGTTCCCTATCAACATCACAGCCTTACCCTCTTTGCTTGACAGACGAGACAACCCAGACATAAACAAGCTCATCCTGCTTCTCAAATCAGCAACTATCTCCGGAGCATAACGGGACAGTTGAGTGAACTTGAGGCTGTACTCATACACACTCATGAATTCCAGCTTAAGAGTGAGGAATTTTCTTACCTTTGCCTCTCTCAGCTCACGGGGAAAGAAACGCCCCATGAAGGCCTCTTCGAACACAACCCAGCTCACAATTGGTGCACCCTCAGCTCTACTCTTCTTCCATTGATCATACCATACTCTAGCAACACCATTCAGTTGGTATGCATCTAGTTCCACACACTCAACATCTGCAACATGCATCACCTCAAACACTTTCTGCAAGTCTTCCACAAAGTTTTTCAGATCCTCAGTGATACTTAAACGGGTGAAGTCTAGAGGATTCATCCTTAAGAAAAAATAGATTCTGGATGTATCAATAGCATGTTGTCGATACCCTCTCTGCTGACCAGCTTGGTTGGCCACCACTTGACTCAACATCCGGATAGCATCCCGGAACTTAGCATTAGTGACCTCTCCTAGGGGTTGCACTTCTAGTGCATTGGGTACCCCTTTATCCTGAGGATCAGCATTCCTTCTAGTAGGACGACCTCGAACAGCTCTTCGTGGAAGCATGATCTGAAAGATACGAACAAGCATGAATTAGAAAGAAACTTTATAGAGATGAACTTTATCACATGAAAAGAGTATGAAAGAAGTGAGATAGTTCCTAAATGTCATAACCTCTTAATTATAGATGTGGCGCGCTTCACACCGTTAACTAGGACTCTACAGACATGGCTTCATAGACACCCTAGGATTCTTGAACTCTGTGCTCTGATACAAAGTTTGTCACACCTCGAGCCAACACCCTGTACGTGGTCGGCACTCGAGAACAATTGTTAGCTCCAAGCAAACCCTTGGCCTGGCTGAACTCTCAATGAAAGACTTACTCAACAACATATGAACTCAACAATAAACTTTACTCAACTGTCTTAAAAGGTAAACTCATAATATTTTAGAAATAAAACATTCACTAGCCAAAAGAGGCAACTCAAGTCTAGAACATTAACAACTGAAAATGAAAAAGACTCATGAACTACTGTCTATATATCTATGAGGCCTCTAATACTATGAGAGATGTCGGGACAAGACCCCCGATCCTAACAAAACTGAAATAAATGAAAACAAATAAGGGATCCTTCGAAAGCATGGAGGCTCACCAAACAACTCTGGAACTGCAACTGATATCAACGAATCGCCTGTCGATGACCCTGATCTCCTGTATCTGCATCATGATATGATGCAGGATAAATGGCAGCAGTACATTGAATGTACGAGCATGTAATGGAAATACTGAACATAACATAACAGCTTGAACTTGGAAAGAAGGAAACATACTCACCTCGACTCTACTCAACTCAACCTCAACTCATTGATACTCAAATCAAAGCAGTATAAAAACAACAATAAAGATGCAGTTTATATAAAGTATTAAAAATAGTAGATAACAACTCAATGTATTCAAAAATACAATAATAACTATGTTTGTATGTAAAAATACAAAATAACTCTGTTTGGGAGATTCTCTAACCGACAACCATCACTATGAGCTATATAATGATACAGGGTCTCGCCCACGCTGCCAGAACTGTACCATACCTTGCCGGGGTATAGAACTCCTCAATTAAGTGGATCTACTAAGCTATTATTAAAAAGCAATAAGGAAACATCTAAAAAGTATGACCCTTTCTACCCACGTTGGCTACATGGTTTATGAGGACTTTGAGTTATCTGAACTCGTCCCCATATCGGTGCTCAATACTACTCCCAAAATATAATTTATCTCTAATGTTTAAAACCATTTCCGCATCCTCCACTTTGAGATTATTACTCAAAAGGTTTCTCTTAAAAGAGATAATACTCAAAATTTCTCATGAACTCCTTCGGAAATCGGTGTTTCCCCTCATTTTAAATGTAAAAACATTTACTCTTAGGAATAGTTAGTTCCCTTATATTCATTTTGAAAAATGAAACTAAACTCTCCTCATCCTCAAACTCAAGTACTCAAGTCTTAAAAGAAGTTTTAAAAGATTGTAAAAGACTTCTCAAAATGACTCGAAAGAACTCTCAAGACTTTACTCTTAAATCTACCTTAAATTTGAATTATGAATTCAAGGGTTATGATTCATGTTATGAATGATCTCTCGATGCTTAGATGTAGTTTAGAGTTTGGATATCAAGTAGAAAACATAGGTACGATTCGAGGGAACTCACACGAGAAGAAGATCGGAAGGGTAGGGGACCTGGCGACCCTAGCGCACTGAGTAGCGTGGGGCGCCATCCCTTGAACTACTGAAGGTGGGTTGGGGTGCACTGAGTGGCGCGGTGCGCCAGGCCCCAACCTACAGAATACTAGTGGGGACGCACTGAGTGGCTCGGCACCCCACCCGTATCCCCAGATTTTTGATGAATTTTCTTGCTTCAAATTCATGTCTAACTCCTCTAGAATCGAACGATTCCCCTGAAACTCTTATGGATTCATACAACTAACATAATTACAACAAAATACACTCTAAATTACTCAATAACAATACTCAAATACAATATCCTCATCGCAAGAACTCAACGAAACCTCATATCAAAGAATGAAACATAGATTTCAAGAAACTCATCAAGAATTCATCAAGAACTCAATATTCCCAATCTTATGGATGAAACTCGAATATGTAAATCATGATTGACGTGTGGGTGAATGAACCAACACTGTAAAACCTTACATACCTCGATTTGGTGAAACAAATTCTCGATTCATAACAGATCTTTTTTTATCTTCCTTTTATCCTCTTTTCCTCTTATTGAACTCCTCTCAAAACCCTAAGCGTAATTTAGGATTTGTTAAACTGAACCAAATCAGATTTGACCCCAAAATATTACTAAAAAATGTTTTAATCTGATGGGGTAGGAAAAAGACCAAAATACCCCTCATTAATTTATGTAACTTTCCGTAACTGGACAGATCGACTTCAAATGGGCATATCTCCCTCATATGAGTTTGAAAATTAGCAAAATTAGTGGAGTTGAAAAGAGGATTCAAAGACCTTTGATTTGATATCTTATGGGCCACCTAACTCATCCTGTACTGAAAGTTATGGCCGTTTGAAATTGACCCAAAACTCATAACTCAAGCATAACTTGCAAAATTTTCAATTTGGCTCTTTCCAAATTAGTTCTTTCTAAATTTTAACTCTTTCTAAGGTGGGATGTTATACCTTTGGTTTGATTCTTGAGGGTGTCTGGTTGAGTTTTTAGCTTTTTGGAGTTTTTGTGTTGTTTCCTTGTTAAAATGTTAACTTTGGTTATCATTTGGACAAGACGAGCTCATATTTCTATTTCATTGATTCTGTTGAATTCATAATGTCGTTTCCAAGTGGTTTGCACTTTTAGTGTGCAACATTTAGACTCAAAATGAATTCAGAGGCCTTGTTTGAAGATTTGGACACTCAAGCTTTTTCTAATATTTTTGTTGGTGTCTGGTGGGACGGCTTAAGCGACCAAGGGGCTTCTTAAATGAAGGACACCAAAGAGGCGGGAGTCGCTTAAGTGACACACACTTGGCTTTCGCGAAGGTCGCCTAAGTGACCAAGTAGTTTCTTAAGTGAAGAGCGCCTCTTTGGGCAGGGTTCACTTAAGCACACATTTGGCCGCTTAAGCGACGTTCGCTTTAGCGAACAAATGTCCTCTTTTGCAAAAATCGTTGGGATTAAATTCCTATTTTGATTCTTTCTTCATCAAAAAGAACCCACATCCTTGAGAGCTTAGAGTAAGGCAATTTTGGGCATTTCTAGGCAGATTTTTTCCCTTCTAAGGTAATTTTCTTCCTTTCCTTCTTCTCTACGCTTTTATGCCTTCAATTTCATAATTTCATCTCGTTTTTGACTTCAAATTACTTAAATTCTAAACTTGAAAGTATCGTATTTTGGCCATTTGAGGTCCGAATTGAGTCCCGTTTGTGCCCATCTTTCGAGCAAGAGATCCTTACCCCAATAAGGACAATATGACTGATTTCTTTTCATAATTTGGTTGCATCGATTTGTGGGCTGTTTTAGGTCCAATTTCATGTCTATTTTTTGCGTTAGGGATATCGGTATCGTTGGACTCGTATTAACTTGCTCTTTGTGTTCTTGATATCTTGGCAGCAATCTGAGGCTCTCCGGAAGGAAAAGGCACCAAAATTGTAGTTCGTGTGTATTTTTTAGCTTAAGCTTTAGTCGGAGAGGCATTAGTTTAGGTAATCCTTGTGTGAGTAGTATCCCTAGACCTTGCTTCTAGGTGGCGTGAAACTTAGGGTCATGTGGTGTTTGATTTTTTGTGGTTGGTTTTATTAGTTGTATGGATTCCTTGGGTTGTGTTTCTTTGTTGGTTGTTTATTAAACTGTTGGGCCTAAGGCCGTGAGCTGGGATTCACAGGAGTCCCAGGTTAGTAATCTTGTGGTGTGACCAGTATTCTTCTCGATTATGTGTGTATGCCATGAGTTGATTGTGATGATACCTCTGTGGAGTGTCTATTTGCTAGAGTTGTGAGAAAGAAATGACTTCTTGGCAGTAAAAGAGGTTATTCCTAATCAGTTTGAAGTGCTTCAGACTTGTGTTTCATAAAAGTAGTAAAAAAACCTTTTTTCTTGATTTACTGTACCTGTTAGCTACATATACTCTGGTCAGCTCGAGGTATCATACCGGGCGGCCCTATAGCTTGACTGGTCTACAACTTACTTTTGATTTATGTTGTAGATGAGCTCGAAGCATTATATTGGGTGGCACATTGATATAGATATCCAGGTTATGGGTAAGCTTGATGTGCCATATTGGGCGGCCTTTGGATGATCATATCCAGGTTATTGTTTTGCAGATAAGCTTCATGAGGTATCATTCCAAGTGGCTTGATGTTTCTTTCGGGCTTATGATATGTCCTTATTTTGGAGTTTGACATTGTGGTGTTGTATGAGTTTCCTTTGGATGTGTTGGATGTTTGGTTTGTGTGTTTTGTTCGTAGTTGTGGATTTTATATTACCTATTCTCCTTTATTAGCTTGTTTTGCCTTAGCTTTCCCTTTCTTTGTTAGTTTCATCATTATTCTTATTTGTACTTGATCTTTTTGAGTTCGGTCGGCCTATGATTCCTACTAGATACCCCATGTTTGATACTCATACTGCACTTTTGCATCTTTTCTTATGCACCTCCAAGTTCAAGCCACCCTCATTTGTGAGCATTTGGATCTCTCGTGGCCGTCCCACACTTGGATTGTGGTTTGCTCCCCGGCACTCAAAGAATTGGTGTTGTCCTTCTTCTATAGTAACTTTCATTTTGTATTTTTGGATCAGTCAATTCTCTGTATATATTTATGACTTTCTATTCTTAGTAGCTCCTGGATAGGTAACACCAGGCCTGGAGGTTGGTATCTTGTGTTAGCTTGTCTCTTTGTCACTTTTGGTCCTATTTTATATACTTTTATCGCACTACATGCATATATATATGATACAACCCTTCTTTCTATATATATTATTCTTGTCTTCCCGTTTTATTTAGTTATGTTCTATATTATGGTGTCTTCCACATCATGTGTTCTTGGGTTAGGCTTGTCCACTAGGTGGGTTGGTCATGGAAACCATCATGGCCCAACTTCAGGTCGTGACAAAGTGCTATCAAAGCTTAAGGTTCACCGGTCTCACCAGTACACAAGAAAGTATCTAGTAGAGTCTCACAGATCGGTATTATGACATCCGCATCCAATCTTCGAGAGGATATAGGTAACTCTAAGGAATACTTCACTATTTCCTGCTTCTTATCGTGCGTTGATTGTTGAACAAACTTCTAAACACAAATTGTTTCACTCTTTCTAAGATGGCTAGAATGAGATCTAATGTGGGTGGGCTTAAAGCACCTAGTGAATCCCCAGCCACGGTCAGAGTTAGAGATCGATACCGGGCACAAGTCCTAGAGCCTGAGAGAGAGGTGGATCATATTCAGCATCAGCCAGGGGGTGTGGGGCCAGCCCTGCCTCCAGCAAGATTTTTGGCCACGCTAGTACTTCAGGATACTTTGACCAAGATTCTCAGCTTCATGGACGGTATGAATCAGGCATGCACTATGCCTAGCACTTCAGTCAGACCACAGGTTAGAGATGAGGCTCAGAGTTTAGCCCATGCAGGGGAACAGTGTGTTTAGGCTCCACAGGCACATCATGCAGCTGCAACTTCTCACATAGTAGTTCAACTGGTTTCGATCGTTTCTTCACCTTTGGCTCCTATGCCAGCTTTGACACCTGAGGAGTAGAAGATGCGGGAGAGGTTTATCAGATTGGGTCCTCCCTGGTTCACTAGTGCTGCGGGCGAGTATGCGCATGCGTTCTTAGTTAGTTTCAAGGAGAGGTTGCATAACCTCAGGTTAGTAGAGTCATATGGAGTTGATTACACTGCTTACTACTTGGAGGGCTAGCAAAGTAGTGATAGAGATGCTATATTGATTTTTCACCACCCGGGTCACCTTTGATGACATGGACCCAATTCTCTGAGGCTTTCTTGGAGAAATATATATCTCGTAGCCTGAGAGAGTGGTTGCGAGATAAGTTCTCTGATCTGAGTCAGGGATTACTTACAGTTGCAGAGTACGAGGCACAATTTCATGAGTTGGAGAAATATGCATCTATGCTTATGCAGCCAACGCAGGAGAGAGTTTGCAAATTTGTTAGAAGGCTATCTTTTCCACTTAGATTGGTGATAGAGAAGATGGTGTTAGTAGGTTGTTCTTTTCTGCAAATAGTTTATCATACCCATAACATTTAGGGGATCTGTCGTGAAGCCTCTAGAGTAAGCGACAAAAGGCCCCGTTGTCTGGGTGGTTATAGTGGGTCTTAGTTTTATGTTAGAGGGTTCCAGGGTCGAGGGTTATCACGACGCTATCACCTAGTACGCCGGTTAAGACTTCTCAGTAGATTATAGAGGGTGGCATGAGAGGTGCTAGTGGTCATATGGTTCAGACTTCTCGGGGTTCACAGTCAAGGTATACAAGACATGGTGGCCAGACAGGTTCAGCAGAGTCATTTTAGAAGGGAAGTTCTTGTAGAGGTTGCTACGAGTGTGGTGTTGTGGGTAACTTTGAGTGAGAGTGTCCCATGATCAGTCATCGCAGGAGGTAGGGTCAGTCAGTTCCACATAGCCAGCAGGGCCAGGGCACTAGGGCTCCGATTCATGATACTAGAGGTGTTCCCCAGGGTACTAGAGGTGTTCCTCAAGCAGGAAGATCGGGTAGTCAAGGTGGACGTGGTCATATATATGCTTTTCTAGGGAGACTAGAGGCAGAGATCTCCGATGCAGTTATCACAGGTACTATCTTCATGTACAATCAGCTTGCGTATGCTTTATTTGATCCGGGGTCTACATTTTCATATGTGTCTGCTTATTATGCTATGCGGTTGGGTTTGTCTTGTGAGCCTATGTTTGTACATATGCATGTAGCTACCCCCGTATGTGATTCTTTGGTAGTGGATCGGGTTTATAGAGCTTGTGTGGTGAACATCTTGGGGTAGGATACTTTGGTAGACCTTATTGTATTTGTCATAGTAGACTTCGACTTGTATCTAGCGATGGATTGATTTTCTCCCTATCATGCGGTCTTGGATTGTTTCTCTGAGACTTTTACTTTTTGCATGCATGGTAATTCTCCTCTTGTATGAACCGGTTCTGGTAGTCATATGCTGAGGGGTGTGATCTATTTTCTTATAGCATGACGGTCAGTAGAGAAGGGGTGTTAATCTTACCTTGCTTATGTCCGTGATACTAGTGCCGATACTCCTTCTCTTGAGCCAGTTCTTATGTTGTGAGAGTTTGCTGATGTGTTCCTGACCAATCTACTCGGTCTTCCTCCTGACCGTGATATTGATTTTGGGATTGATATTGAGCCGAGTACATAGCCAGTTTCTACTCCGCCTTACCGGATGGCTCCAACTTAGTTGAGGGCGATTAAGAAGCAGCTGTAGGACCTTTTAGGAAAGGGGTTCATAAGATCGAGTGTATCTCCTTGGGGTGCTTCCTATCTTGTTTGTGATGAAGAAGGATGGTACCTTTCGTATGTGCATTTAATACAAGCAGTTGATTAAGGTGACCATCAAGAACAAGTATCCCATTCCATAGATTGATGATTTATTTGTCCAGCTTCAGGGTGTAGTGGTATTCTCTAAGATTGATTTGAGATCGGGCTACCACCGACGGACATCCCTAAGACTGCCTCTGAGCAGCCGGAGATTGATTGAAAAGGCACGCCCAGCTGAGTATGGCCATTATGAGTTCTTAGTCATGTCTTTTAGGTTAGCTAATTCCCCGGCAGTATTTATGGAGTTGATGAACCGTGTGTTCAGGCCTTATTTGGACCCATTTGTTATAATGTTCATCGACGACATCTTTGTCTACTCTAAGAGTAGGGAGCATCATGAGAAGTATTTGAGGATTGTACTTCAGACCTTGAGAGAGCACCGGTTGTATGCCAAATTCACTAAATGTGAGTTTTTGCTTGACTCTATAGCTTTCTTCACGCACGTAGTATCCAAGAATGGCATTATGATGGATCTGGCAAAGATTAAGGTAGTTCGTGGTTTGGTCTGGCCTACTTATCCTACTAAGGTTCATAGTTTCATCGGGTTAGCAGGATACTACTGACGTTTTGTGGAGGGATTTTCTTTTATGGTAGCGCCCTTGCCTAGATAGAATCAAAAGGATGCCCCCTTCCAGTGGTTAGATGAGTATGAGGCGAGCTTTCTGAAGTTCCAGGCCTTGTTGACTTCAGCGCCGATTCTGAATCTTCCTGTTGAGGGCCAGGGTTTTACAGTCTACTGTGTACTTCTTGTGTAGGCCTTGGTTGTGTCTTGAAGCAGCATGGTAGAGTTATCTCTTAGGCTTCCAGGAAGCTGAAGATTCACAAGAGGAACTACCCCACTCATGACTTAGAGTTGGCAGCAGTAGTCTTCGCATTGAAGATTTGGCAACACTATTTGTACGGAGTTCAGTGCGAAGTATTCATGGACCATCGTAGTCTTCAATATATTTTCAGCTAGAGGGCCCTTAATTTGGGACAGCGCAGGTGGTTGGAGTTACTGAAGCATTATGATATCTCTGTCCTTTATCATCCTGGCAAGGCTAATGTGGTAGAACATGACTTAAGCCAAAGGGCAGTGAATATGTGGAGTTTGGTTTTCTTAGCCTTGGAGAGAGACCTATGGCTTTGGACATTCAGCCCTTATCCAATCAGATGGTTAGACTTGATATATTTGAGTCTAGCATACTATTTGCCTATGTAGATGCTAAATCTTCCTTGATGGAGAAGATTCGGGCACATCAGTTTGATTATCCGCAATTGAGGATGATTCAGGACAAGGTTCTTAGCGGCGAGGCTAGGAAGGAGACCTTAGATCCGGGGGGCATCTTGAGGATTGAGGGTCGTATCTGTGTTCCTAGAGTTGGTTAGTTAGTTTGGTTGATTCTTCAAGAGTCTCATTATTCCAGGTATCCTATTCATCCTGTTGCTGTGAAGATCTATCGTGATCTGAGGCAGCATTACTAGTGGTGTGGAATGAAGGGAGACATTGCAACTTTTATGGCTAGGTGTTTGAACTATCAGCAGGTGAAGTACCAGCACCAGAGACCGAGTGGTTTGACTCAACGGCAACCCATTCCAGAGTTGAAGTGGGAGCATATAGCCATAGACTTTGTGGTAGACTTGACGTGTACTTTTCTAGGTTTTGATTCTATTTGAGTCATCATTGATTGAGTGACCAATTGAGCTCACTTTCTACCGGTTTAGACTACTTACACATCAGAAGAGGTTCACCCAGATCTACTTAGAGAGTTTGTCTATTTGCATGGAGTGCTGGTTTCTATCATTTCAAACTGTGGTACTCAATTCACTTCAAATTTTTGGAGGTCTATTCGGAGGGATTTAGGTACCTAGGTTGAGCTCAGCACAACTTTTCACCCTCAGAATAATGGCCAGTTTGAGAGGACTATTCAAGTTGCCGAGGATATTCTACAGGCTTGTGTTATTGATTCGGTGGCCGGTGGGACTAGTCTTTGGCTTTGACAGAGTTTGCATATAATAATAGCTACCATTCTAGCATTCATATGGCCCCATTCGAGGTATTATATAGTAGAGTGTGTCGTTCTCTAGTGGGCTAGTTTGACGCTTTTGAGGTTAGTCCATGGGGCACCGACTTATTAAGAGATTCTATTGATAGCATCCATGTGATCTATGAGTGACTTCGTACTACACAGAGTAGGAAGAAGAGATATGCGGATTGGAGGCTATGGGATTTAGAGTTCATTGTTTGTGATTGTGTGTTCTTGCGGGTGTCGCCCGTGAATGGCGTGATGAGGTTTAGAAGGGGCAAGCTTAGCCCCAGGTTTATCGGTCCTTTTGAGATGCTGAGGCGGGTAGGGGAGGTGGCTTATTTGATATCCTTTCCTCCAGCTCTTTCCAGTGTTTATCATGTGTTTCATGTCTCTATGTTGAGGAAGTATGTTCCTGATGAGTCTCACGTGCAGGTTGATGAGACTTTGAGTTTTGAGGAAGAGCCTGTTGCCATTCTAGACAGGCGGGTTAGATAGTTGCGGTCTAAGGAGATCCTGTCGATGAAGATTTAGTGGAGGCACCATACGGTCGAGTAGGCTACTTGGGAGATCGAGCTTGATATGCAAACCCGGTATCCTCATATTTTTTATCCTTTAGGTATTGCCTTTGTCTTACTTTCACGAACGAAAGTCCTTGTAGTGTTATTTGTTGTAATGACCTTCAGGGGTCATTTCAATGTTTCTGTGTGATTTCCTTATTTTTCCCCTCCCGTAGCTTCTGTATAGCTTGAGTATGGTGCTAGGTTGGGTGGCACGCTCCCCGAGTTTTAAATTTCGGAAGCTTTATTCTTGGTAGAGTTGAATTTAGTTAACATTAAGATATTCAGATGTCGGATCGGAATTCCATTAGTTCCATTAGCTCTGGAAGGGCCATTTTGTTCTAGATTGATGATTGGTTTAGGTTTTTGGGCTATTGTCCAGAGTTGGTGCGATAAAGCTTTTTGGCTTTTCAGTTTTGCTCAAAATTGAACTTCGGGAAACTTTCTAGGTAAATGTACTTGGAATCAAATTTTGTTAGAACAATTAGCTCTGGAATACCAAGTTCGGTCTTGAAGGACCTTAGGTTTGATTGTATAGGATGTTGCGGTGAGTTTTTAGCTTTTTGGAGTTTTTGTGTTGTTTACTTGTTATAGTGTTGACTTTGGTTAACATTTGGATGAGACAACCTCGGATGCCTGTTTCATTAAATCCGTTGAGTATGGAATGTCTTTTCCAAGTGGTGTGCACTTTATGTTTGCGTCGTTTACACTCTGAATTAATTCTGAGGCCTTCTTCGAAGATTTGGACACTTCGGCCTTTTTTGTTTTTTTTGTAGTGTGTTGTGCGACGGCTTAAGTGAACTCTTGTTCGGTTAAGCGTCCAAGGGGCCGCTTAAGCGAAGGATATCAAGGAGGAGGGGATCGCTAAAGCGACCCACCCTTGGCTTTTGCGAAGGTCGCTTAAGAGACCAAGTAGTCGCTTAAGTGTAGGGCGCCTCTTTAGGCGGGGGTTTGCTTAAGCGAACATTCGGCCGCTTAAGCGAACAAATGTCCTCTTTTGGAAAAATCACTGGGATTAAATTCCCATTTTGATTCCTTCTTCTTCAATAAGAACCTTGATCCTTGATAGCTCAGAGTAAGGCGATATCAGGCATTTCTTGGCAAATTTCTTCACTTCTAAGGTAATTTTCTTCCTTTCCCTCTTCACACTTTTATGCCTTCAATTTCTTAATTTCATCTCATTTTCAAACTCAAATTCCTTAAATTCTAAACTTGAAAGTATCGTATTTTGGTTATTTAAGGTCCGAATTAAGTCCTATTTGTGCCCATCTTTCGTACATGTGATCCTTACACCAATAAGGACGATATGATGGGTTTTTTTTCGTAATTCGGCTGAGTTGATTTGTGGGCTATTTTAGGCCCAATTTCCTATCTATTTTTTGACTTAGTTATATAGGTATTGTTGGACTCTTATTAACTTGATATTTGTGTTCTTGATAGCTTGGCAGCAATCTGAGGCTCTCCAGAAGGAAAAAGCACCAGAATTGTAGTTCGTGTGCAGTTTTCGACCTTGAGGTAGGTTATTGCTTCCTTTTTCTAAGACTTGGCTTAGTTATAATAAGTATATTTGAGTAGTATCACATGATTTAGGTTGAACCCTTAGGCTTGTTGAGTTTTATTGATCCATGGGTAATTTTTGCCATGCGTTAGTTGGTTTATATTAAACTTTAGTCGGAGAGGCCTTAGTTTATGCGATCCTTGTATGAGTAGTATCCTTTGACCTTCTTTCTAGGTGGTGTGAAACATAGAGTTGTATGGTGTTTTATTGTTTTGGTTGGTTTGAATGATTGTATGGATTCCTTGAGTTGTGTTTTATTCATTGGTTGTTTATTAAATTGTTGGTCCTAAGGCCATGAGCTTGGATTACCAGGAGTCCCAGGTTAGTACTCTTATGGTGTAACAACCATTCTTCCCAATTTTGTGTGTATGCCATGAGTTGATTGTGATGATACTTCTCTGGAGTGTCTGTTTGCTTAAGTTGTGAGAAATAAATGACTTATTGGCAGTAAAGGAAGTTATTCTTAATGAGTTGGAAGTCCTTGAGACTTGTGTTGCATAAAAGTGGTAAAAAGGCCATTTTTCTTGATTTACTGCACCTGTTAGCTGCATATAGTTTGATCAGCTCGAGGTATCATACCGGGAGGCCCAATAGCTTGGTTGGGCTACAGTTTACATTTGATTTATGTTTTACATGAGCTCAAAGCATCATACCGAGCGGCCCGTTGATACAGATATCCGGGTTATGGGTAAGTTCAATGTGCCATATCGGGCGGCCTATGGATGAGAATATCACATTTATTGGCTTGCGGATAAGCTTGAGGTATCATTCCAGGCAGCTTGATGTTTCTTTTAGGCTCATGATATGTCCTTATTTTTGAGTTTGACATTGTGGTGTTGCGTGATTTGCCTTTGGATGTGTTGGTTATTTTGTTTATGTATTTTTTCTTGCTGGTTGTGGATTCTAGCTTACATGTTCTCCCTTATTAGCTTGTTTTTCCTTAGCTTGCTTTTGACTTGTTAGTTTCATCGTCCTTCTTATTTATACTTGATGTTTCTGAGCTCGGTCGGCCAATGATGCCTACTGAGTAGCTAGTGTTTGGTACTCATATTACACTTCTGCATATTTTCTGATGCAACTCTTAGTTTGAGCCACCCACAGTTGTAAGCGTTTGGATCTCCTGTGGCCATCCAAGACTTGGATTGTGGTGAGCTCCTGGCGTTCAGAGACTTGTTGCTGTCCTCCTTCTGTATTGACTTTCATTTTGTATTTTTGGATCAATCAATTCTCTGTATGTATATTTATGACTTTTAGTTCGTAGTAGCTCATGTATAGGGGACACCAGGTCCCGAGGGTTGGTATCTTGTGTGAGTTTGTCTCTTTGTCACTTTTGGGCCTATTATGTATATTTTGTATCGTACTGCAGACATATATGTATATATGATACGGCCCTTCTTTCTATATATATTTTTCTTGTCTTCCACCTTTATTTAGTTATGTTCTATATTATGGTGTCTTCGGCATCTTGTGTTCTTCGGTTAGGCTTGTCCAATAGGTGGCTTGGTCATGGACGCCATCATGGCCTGACTTCAGGCTGTGACACAACAATTGATGCGTTACTTCCATAGTTTGAAAGATCAAAAGCTATTTCTATCCCAAAATTTCCTGACTAAACAACCTATAATTTTTTATCTTTATACTTTTCGCCGGATTTATAGTCACTTGAATGAATTATTTCGCCTTTGAAATCTTCTATCCCTACCATCTTTGGAATATAACCTTCATTGTTTTCTCCAGTAGAAAAAATCAAGAAATCACAAGAATGCAATTCCATTTCTCCAGTAGCCACATTTCTTGATTTGACATTCCATTTCTTCTCCTCATTGTTGTGAAAGGCTAATTCAACACAAGTTTGGAATTTTGGTTTGATGTTGAAATGTTCAACATACTCATCTAAGTATTGAATAAATTCTTTTTTGGCAAATACTTAGGTGATGAAGTTGCATGTGACATAAAAGGCAATGAACAAAAAATCATAGAAACACAACATTTTGATGCCTAATTTGTTCAAACAAGTTGAAACAACTATACCTGATGGACACGCTCCAACCACAACAACTTCAACTTCTTCCTTTGAAAAATTAGCCATTGCAAGATTTTTAGAAAATTAAGGAAATGTTTTCCCAAGTATTATTGAAAAACAAATCGGAACAATATTTTAATAAAGGGGAATTTAAACAATGAGGTATGCATATATGGTCTATAAAAAGGATTAAAATTATATTTATTGCTTTTTGCATTTATTTATGTAATAGAAACCAAGAGTTATAACAAGCAAATGCAGATTGGTTTTGTAGTAAGACTTGAAATTTTTTCATTGAGTGTCATGAGAACTGTTGTGATTTAAAATGTGTGAATGGAAAATGAAGTGCTACGACTTTTACGAAGAGTTGTGACTTTTATGAAAAGTTGTGAATTTTATGAAGTGTGGTGACTTTTATGAAATATTGTGACTTTTTCGTAATGTTGTGAATTTTACAAAGGGTTATGACTTTTGACTTTTTCCAAAAGGTTGTGACCTTTACGAGAAGGCACAAGAATCACATGTTCACACTACCCTTTCTTGTCTATAAATATAGGGTTTCCTCTTATTTTTCATGAATGGATTTTCTGAATTTCAGAACTTTTTCTTCTTCTCAACAAAAAAAATCTACTATACTTTATTGTCATTGAGTAGTTCCTTGACACCGTAGTTTTAGGTACCAATACATTGGTGAGTAAGATTAGTCTATCTTTAAAGGAATATTTCATTAACCTCGGGGTACTTGAGGGGAATAATTTCCTTAGGAAACTCAGTGGGTTCAGTAGGCTCGATTTTCTTCCAAGAAAAAAACATTTTATAAGGTTCTTTTCTATTTACTGGTTCAAAGTTTCGGATTTGAAAATATTATTTAAACTTTGTTATTTCTTATCTAGTTCTCCAAAGTTGTTGTTCTTAATATTTTAGTGATACAAATTTTATAAAATCTTAAAGAAATTATTCGACTATTGGTATTTTTCTGTATTCTATTGTGTTAGAGACAAAAAGATTGAGAAAGAGAATAATTTTATTATATGATAAAAGAACTAGGATGAACAATACTACTTTAATATGCTACTTGTCTGATTATTTGCATTCTCTAATGTTTTAAATTATTGAGTGTGGCCGAGGAAGAAGAGAACAAATAATTTCTGGTGCAAATTTAAATGAATAGGTTGTCATCAATAATGATATTCACTTATGCAATTTGGCAGCGTACCAAAGGGTTTATAAATTGAGAAGTGTGAATTTCCATTTTAAACATGTTCAAGGAAATTTGTAATATTATTTTATGGTCAAGTTTTGAGACTTAAACATGTGTAGTTTTCTACTCCGCGTGAATGAACCACAATAATTCTTCTTGCAAAGAAGTTTCATGAAGCAAAAAGGACTAAAATGATCTTCAAACATATATGGTCCAAAGATGTCCGTGATATGCAGGGTCTTGTGTTTTATAAACGAAATAAATGTTGACATCCCTATTATTGAAAATAAGGCACAACGTCGTGGTGACCCGGAAAATATAATAATTCAATTGAATCAAAATTTAAAAGAATCTTAAGAAAAAAATTAATAAGTCACCACCTAATTTTAGAAAAACTAGGAATCAAATTAATTAATTAACAAAACATCTACTAAACCAATAGATGGAGGTAAGGTTTCAAGTGATTGAGATTGGGAGGTATTATCACCCTAAAGAAACCTAGACCACCAAAACAAGAACAAGGTTGTTGTTGAATTACCAGAAATAAAACGCAACACAATAAACAAATATGTATTTTGGAAAACATCCTTGCTCAAGCATAACACTTCAGAAATTAGAAAGTCAGATTGAATAAGGGAAACTTCAATTTCAGCACTGGTACTCTGATTTTACGAGTCAAATCTATGGATTGTAGGAAGCTCTATAGGTCGTAGAATGGAAGTCATACTATCATGGTTGAGCTTTTAGAATTTTCAAATCCTAGTAAGAAAGATGGACCAATGATTTGACATGGTAGTTCGTAGTATAAATGACGCGCCATAGATAGAAATTCATGGAATACATCCATCCTTAGTGAATTTGATGGACTATTGATCTACAAAGAGGAAATACGGGTCATGATATCTTCTATGGGTCGTAGTGTGTGATCGTGGAATCGTGTTGGACTTAGGAGACTTTGGTCACTTGATGACTATGAGAAAGGTCTACGGACCATATACTAGATGATGAGTCGTAGGAATGACATGTAAGAACTACCCAGGATTTTATTCCCAAGTAGTTGACCGTACGACTGACCAAGATGGTCCATAGGAGTTCTTACTGACCGTAGGTCGATATCGTAGGTATCATCTAGAGGTCATTTCTTAAGGATATTTGAGTATTTTCCTATGCATTTAATACCTATACTGTGTCGTTTTGACCCTATTATTAAACCCTATAACTACCTTTAAAATTTTAAATCTACCCAAACCCTCTCATTCTCTCAAATCTCCAATTCCCATCCAAGTTCATTCTATCTAATTCTCTCCCGAGCTAATGGAAGAAAACTAGGGTTTCAAGCTTCAAGTCTCCTCTTTTCTCTAGCTTGCTAGGCTTTGATTATCTAGATATGTGACAATTCACCAATAGATTATATTCATCCATGGGTCCCAAACAATTTTCAAGTTTCAATTCAATTTCACCTAATTTGACTTGGGTTTCATGCCATATCCATAGGTCTTACTTGACTTTGATTAAATTAATCCATTTCAATCATATGCATGAATTGATTGAACCACATGATTTCCAGTTGCTTTCCTAAAGACCTATACTTTTTACTTGATTATGATGATGAATTTATGAAGAAAGCTTACGAATTTATGAAGTGTGGTTTATGAAAAAGATGTTTATGAACTAAGGATGCTTATGAGATTGGTATCAATGAATTGTTAAAGGTTTTCTCACACATTATAAAATCATGGTTGTGAAAGGTTTTCTCGTTCATGTATGACTCATGATTTTAGGAACTATTGTATGATGACTTATGATTGGATTGGTAGTTCAATTATGCCCATCCAAGTATGATAATATGACTATGATTATGAATAAATCCGTTGGGATTTTATTTAGCAACAAGAGGACTTTGAGATGGAGGCTCTACCGTTAGTACAGGTCGGGCCTCTAGAAGAAATCTCCTTGTCCGAAACTACGTGCCCTTTAGGATTGTCTTAAATAAACCTAGTTAGTGGATCCACAAGTAGTATATGAATGAATGTTACGAAGACTACCTTGGAAAGGAGGATCCCCTTTCTGATGTGAGAGTTAAATTAGATTCCATGTTATAGCACGCATAGTCTTAGTCTCGGTTAATGGTAAATATCCCACAAGACAAACTATGTTAATTTCAAAGGTTTTATGAAATGTTTCACTATGGGCTGTAGCAAGTCCCTATATGATTGAACTAGACTTATTCAAATTTTGGGCTTAAAGTTGAGGTCTACAGATGGGGTCTACTAACCGTAAGAAGGTTGCCGGCCCGTAGAAAAGGTTTCGTGGAAATTGAGTTCTAGTACTTGGTTCTACCGTTGACCAGTACAGTCTGTCGAAATCGTAGACCTGTTCCGGCAGTTTTAAATGAGGGTTATTGGGTCTTTTCCTACATACCTAACCCCTAAATTAAGTCATTTTGACCCTATCACTACCCCTATAAGTGAATTAACCCTTCAAAATTGAACCCATTAACTAAAAAACTCCTAATTCCCTCCAAGTTCATCCCCTTAGAAACTCTCTCAAGCTCCAAAGTGAAAGCTAGGGTTTCAAGTTTCAAGGTCTTCTTTTTATTACTTTGCTTAGGGCTTTGATATCATGGTATGTGGGAATTCACCAATAGATCTCTTTACATGAGTCATTTTGATTATGTTACAATTGATGTTATTCTATCTTATTATTCATGAGTTAACCTAATTACATGATTTATAATTGATTGCATATGGGCCCATGCTTTATACTTTTATTTTTATCTATCAACTATGAAGTATGATAATGAATTGATAAATGATTTTATGCATGTTTTATGAAAGGATAAAACTATGATTTTGTCACCACCTGATTTCCTGAGTCATGATGGCACCTTCTAGAACCCACAAATAGGTAGGCCAACCCGTACCCAGAACGACAAGTAATGAGTACAACAGTAGAACAAAACATATATTACACTAGCAATAAGAATAAGACAGAAACAGAAGCAAACAAAAAATGATAAACATACAAGAAACCATCCCAGAACCTGGATGCCACCGATATAGAGCAATTTGATATGAATATTCAAGTCCCAAAAGTGGACAACAATAAGACATCTCAATAACAAAAGACTAGATAAACATATCTCAAGTAGGCTCCAAGCCACCGTGGATCAATGTCCACTCACAAAAGGGTCACAAAAGGCTCCAAGCCGGAAACACTACAATCATGAGAAAGTACACAACCTCCTGTAACGCATCGCAGCTGCAGAGATAGGGAGAGAAGGCAGAAAGTCTAGCAAGCTGCGCAAACGCCTAGACTAGGGCTCATGCTATTAGACCCAAATCTGCTATTCAAGTCTACAGGGAGTTAGTACGTCCAGAATGATGTCGGATACTTAAACAAGGCTACCAGGCTTGTGAGTCAAAGGAAAAACTAGTATATCCTAGACTAAGTCTGAATATGCTTCAAAAACAAGTAACAACCTAAGTAATTCACAACAACATGCAACAACATACATGAAACCCCAACTAGCGTGGTACTAACCCCAAAAATTTGATGATCAATACTAAGACATGTAATCTATGAAGAGAAGTAAGAATAACTAGGTAACCTCCCTCAATTCACTCTAATAAACCTGAATTTATGCAATTCAACTTTGTCTATAAGGAAAGGAAATTGTAGCCTACTTGAAGGCCGACTGCGTGCGCTCCAAATCACAAAGTCGGAGCTTTTCCTTTCCGAATGTCCTACGAATGCTGCCATGCTATAAAAAGTAGGATCACACTTTAGTATGGTGGTTTAGACATAAAAACACTAAAAACAGAAATAGTCCAATTTCTAAGTCAAGCAGAAATTATGGGACCCACACCAGAATTTCAAGAATTGACCGTCATGGGGTCCTAAACAATGCCCCGAACTTGTGTCCCAAAATTAAACACTATTCAAGGCCCAAAATAGCTGAATCAACAAACATGGAATCACAACAACAAATAAGCCAAGGTAGCCTACAAACTCACGAATTCACTCCAAATGGAGGTTATTCAATAGCTTACAATCTCAACACCAAGAATCCATGATCCCAACAATCACTCAAGACTTTGAATCTCTCAAATCAGAGCACAAATGGAGGAGAAATTGCCAAAACAATCACCAACTAATGTTGAAATTCGCAACCAAGTCTTTAACAAAAGACTAGTCGATAACAGCTTAAGTGGCCACTAATGTCACTTAAGAGACTTGACTCAAAAAGGTGAGCTTCTCTTTTGCAAGCTCCTGGCCGCAAAAGCGAGCCTCACTTCAGCAAACCCCAGCTGCAAAAGTGAGGACCGATTGAGCGAACCAGGGTTACTTTAGCGACAATCATCTGCGTGGTTATGTGAAGACTTGGTTGACTACAGCTCCCATCTTGACTCTACCAGATGGTTCAGATGGTTATATGATTTATTGTGATGCCTCCATGGTCGGCCTAGGTTGTGTGCTAATGCAGCGAGGTAAGGTCATAGTTTATGCTTCTAGACAACTTAACCTCTACGAGAATAATTACCCGACTCATGACCTCAATCTTGTAGCCATAGTATTTTTCCTAAATATTTGGAGACATTACTTGTATCGTGTTCATGTTGATGTGTTCACAGATCATAAGAGCCTCCAGTATGTGTTCACCCAGAAAGAATTGAATATTCGTCAGAGAAGATGGCTTGAATTCCTCAAATACTATGACATGAATGTGCTTTACCATCCGGGTAAGGCCAATTTAGTGGCCGACGCTCTAAGAAGACTGTCTATGGGTAGTGTAGCACATGTTGAGGAAGGAAAGAAAGAGTTAGCCAAAGATGTTCAATAGCTTGCTCGCTTAGGAGTTTGCCTTACGGACACGTCAGATGGTGGTGTGATAGTTTAGAATGGATCAGAATCCTCATTGGTAGCGGAGGTTAAGTAAAAACATGATAGCGATCCTATATTACTTCAGTTGAAAGGTGCAATTCATAAGCAAAAATTTGAGGTTTTCTCCCAAGGGTAGATGGTGTACTTCGTTACCCGTGTTGCTTATGTGTTCCAAATGTGGGTGAGTTGAGGCAACAGATCCTTATAGAAGCCCATAATTCTGGATATTCTATTCATCCAGGTGCCACTAAGATGTACCGTGATCTACGGGAAGTCTTTTGGTGGAACAACATGAAGAGGGACATAATAGACTTTGTGGCCAAGTGTCCTAACTATCAACATGTTAAGGTAGAACATCAAAAACCAACAGGTATGACTCAAGAGATTAACATTCCTACATGGAAGTGGAAAGTGATAAACATGGACTTCATTATGCGTTTACCTCGTACACGCATACAACATGACTCCATTTGGTTGATAGTGGATAGAGTCACTAAGTCCGCTCACTTCTTGGCTGTCAAGACTACAGATTCAGTGGAGGACTACGCCAAACTCTACATCAATGAGATAGTCAGGTTGCATGGGGTTCCCATGTCTATCATTTCAGACAGAGCTCCTCAGTTTACCTCTCATTTCTAGAAATGATTTCAAAAAGGTCTTGGTACTTAGTTAAATCTAAGTACAACATTTCATCTACATACAGATGGTCAGGCAGAGCGTATCATTCAGACTGTAGAGGACATGTTGAGAGCTTGCGTGATCGATTTTAAGGGTAGTTGGGATGATCACCTTCCTCTCATAGAGTTCACCTATAATAATAACTTCCATTCAAGTATTCAAATTGTCCCTTATGAGGCACTATATGGGTGTAGGTGCAGATCTCTGATTGGTTGGTTTGAAGTGCGTAAAGCAACCTTGATTGGGCCAGATTCGGTTCATGAGGCTATGGAGAAAGTCCAGCTCATTTGAGATAGACTAAAGACAGCTCACAGTCGTCTGAAGTCCTATGAAGATGTGAGGAGAAGGGACTTAGAGTTTGAAATCGATGATTGGGTTTTCCTGAAGGTATCACCTATAAGAGGGGTGATGAGATTTGTCAAGAAAGGGAAGTTAAGTCCTAGATATGTAGGTCCTTAGAAAATCCTGAAAAGGGTTGGTAATGTGGCTTATGAGTTAGAGTTGCCAGCAGAACTAGCAGCGGTTCATCCAGGCTTTCACATTTCCTTGTTGAAGAAGTGTTTGGGTGATCCGGCATCGATAGTACCATTAGAGAGTATGGCTGTGAAGGATAGTCTCACTTATGAGGAGGTGCCAGTTGAGATTCTTAACCGTCAGGTTCGTAGGTTGAGATATAAGGAAGTCTCTTCAGTAAAAGTTTTGTGGAGGAGTCAGTCCGTAGAGGGAGATACTTGGGAAGCAGAAGCAGCTATGATGGCCAAGTACCCTTATCTCTTTCCTTACGATTCCGTTTCATCTTGAGGTAATATTTCCTCTCAAGTCTATCAGTTTACTATTGTGTAATTCAGTCTCAATATCGTGTTCCCTTAGTTATCATTGAATTTCAGCATATTTGCATGTTCAAGGAACTTAGTTCTGTTAGATATCAGTTTCTAGTACCCATTAATAGGGATTATTTCCCTTCCCTCTATACTCAGCTTAATTAGACTTCATTCGAGGATGAATATTTTCAAGAGGGAGATATTGTAACACCTCATATTAGAAACATGGAGATTTCAGGTTTGTAAAAAGTCTGGTGCCAACACTGACAACACTACCCACGGGACGTAGGTGGGACGACTGTCCTTAGGCGGGTCTCGTGGATGGTGAGTTAAGTTTTCCAACAACGTAAAGTCCTAGTAGTGTCTAACAGCTCACAACGATGGTCTGTCGATAGACCCACGGACCGTAGGAGGGATCCCGTCATTGGGGTCCAGACTTAGGGTTCTTTGATCCCACCCACGGCCGACGAGTACGGTCCGTGGTTGGACCTACGGACTGTAAGTCTGTCTGTAGCTGAGGGTCAACAGCTATTTAGAGTAAAAGGGCTTTTAAGTCAACTTCAAATGGTCATATCTTTTAGAGCAAACTGTATTAGGTGGCTCATGAACTATCAAATTAAAGATAATTGAATCCTCTTTCCAACGCCACCGAGTTTGCTAAAATCCAAGCTCGGGGTAAAAGGTTATGCTCGTTTTAGTCAAGCCCTGTCGTACAGAGCATGAACCACGACCCAGTCGATGGGCACTAGTTCAAATAACGGTCCATTGGTCCCGTAGTAGATGGCACTTCGTCAACTTTAAGTCAGGGTCATTTTGGTCTTTTCCCTTAGGCTTTGGGCACTTAAACTATGTTGTTTGATGCCTAAACTACATCGTTTTACTGAGTCTAAGACTAATAATCTATTCATACATACCCAGAACCCTCATTCTGTAAAAATCATCCAAGTTAGAAAGAAAAGAAGAGAAAGAGGGGCCAATTTCTTTCAAGAACAAGAAGCAGTGTTCTTCAAATATAAGCCCTGAAATCCAAAGGATTTCTCCGTAGATTTTGTCACTAGGTATGTGGGATTTCACTTGTGGGTTCCTTTCACCCATTAGGTACTTAGAATTCAATTAGTTCTTCAGATTCTCATAAACTGTTCAGACCTAGGGTTTCAATATTTTCAAGATTTATTGTGATGATGGTTCCTTTAATATATATAAACTTGTTTCTTGATAATTTAGTATAATTCCATTCATATCACTCAAAACCCTAATTTGTGTAAATTTATCTTAGTTCATGAATTATAGTTGCTAGGCCAGTCATACAGAAATTCATGCTTCAGATTTCGAATTCCTTATTCTCAGTATATAAATGTTGCATTCTCAGTTAGCATGCCAGTTTTTGAGCTTTTCATATTTAGTGCATTTTAGTTTCATGAATATTCAGATGGGAGTAGACTTAGCACCGAGTGGACTAGGGTTCAGCGTACCCTCAAAGTCCCAAAACTACGTGCCTGCGTAGGCTTATAAGTCCCCTCTATTGTGCATCAATTTTTGTTATCACTCCACAATCATGCATCTATACCCCTGGTAAGGTATATTGGGTCCTCTCGATGGGGCGTATATATCGAACTCCACGGTTAGCTCACATGGTTTATGTCGGTTAATAGTAGCTCCCACAGTCAAACTCTTAGTGCATTGACCAAGTTTTCAGTAGTTACTTCAGTATATAGTTCAACATGCTATCTTCATGATTAACACTTGGTCATTGCATTCCGTTTATCTTTCAGTTATACTTCAGTACATATTTATATCCTTATTCATATTGTATCATTGCTCAGTTATGTATTATTCAGCCTATATACTTTATTCAGCTTAGTATCTATATCTTGCATGCTCAGTACATTCCAAGTATTGACGCATACTTTGCGCTACATCATTTGATGATGTAGGTTCAGGCACTCATCATCCAGATCACTCTTAGATCGATTCTCAGTCCGACTTCAGCAGCTTTAGTGGTGAGTCCTCATACTACGAGAACAATACACATGCTTTCTATTTCAGTCTTTATTTCAATTTTCAGTCTTGTTAGAGTTAGATGGGGGAATGTCCCAGCAACTCAACTAAGTTACAGGCTTTTCAAACATAGAAGTAGATTCAGTTTGAGTTGTTAAGTGATTTTTTCAGTCATCACTAAACTTTTTTTATATAACTGATATTCAGACTAGTTGGGTTTTGTCCCCTCTTCAGATATCTATTGATTTAGCTTCCGCATAGTTCATGATTTACTTAGTTATTTTTTAGTATGCTAATGATATTCCAGACTTAGGGTTAGCTTGGGATTACCCGTGATCCTACGTCCCGTGTTACGTCAAGGGGGTAGCCTCAGGGCGTGACATAAACTAGGACATAGGGAAGTATACGTTGGTTTTCCTGGCACAACTAGGAATTATGAATGGGTCAATATTTTAGGCGCTCGTCCTGAATCTGCTGACTCTCTGCTTCATCCTAAGTCTCTCCAAAAAGGTGTTGATAACAACAAAAATGATGCGGATAAGGTCAAAGTAACGGACGGCTGGCTTATGATTTACGTCACAAGTGACCACAAATCATCTTTCACGAGACTAAGTAGAAAACAACAACTTCAAGAAAAGATTCAAAAATAAGAAATGACTATAAAGATGAGAATTTGACCATAACTTTTACAGGGCATAGTCCTGGTGTTAGCATAGCTATTTTAGCAGCATTTGATGTGGTTGAAAATGGTGTGCCAGTTGATATTCCAGTATCTGCAATTGTATTTGGTACACTACTGCAATTTTATTTGGTACTCCCTTACCAACAAAGAAACGATAATATAGAAAGATGAATAAACATATTCAACAACTAGATCTCCTAATAAAATCCAAATGCTGGGTGAAACAAGTACCTCGGAGCCAGAAAAAGGAGATACTAAAGTGGGTCACCAACTATTCCCATTTTAGCGAATGGATAGCATACTATGTTGGAACGTGCGGGGACTAAACTGTCCCAATAATCAAAAGGAGGTGAAGCTCCTTTGCAATAAGCAAAATGTGGGGTTAATTGGTTTGGTGGAAACAAAGGTTAAAGTGAGAAAAATTTAAACTATTGCAAAAAATATGTTTGGGGGCTGGGTGTATGCCACGAATTTGGAAAAGCACTATAATGGATGGATCTAGGTAACTTGGAGACCAGATTTCTTTCAAGTAAGCGTCAGTAATATATCTTCTCAAGCTATGACATGTAGAGTGGTGAATATTGTTGAACAAAAGACTTTTATAATAACTATAGTGTATGTTTTCAACACTAAAGAGGAAAGAAGAGACATGTGGAGGTTCGTGGAAGCGTGACATGTAGAGTGGTGAATATTGTTGAACAAAAGACTTTTATAATAACTATAGTGTATGTTTTCAACACTAAAGAGGAAAGAAGAGACATGTGGAGGTTCGTGGAAGCGTGACATGTAGAGTGGTGAATATTGTTGAACAAAAGACTTTTATAATAACTATAGTGTATGTTTTCAACACTAAAGAGGAAAGAAGAGACATGTGGAGGTTCGTGGAAGCGTGACATGTAGAGTGGTGAATATTGTTGAACAAAAGACTTTTATAATAACTATAGTGTATGTTTTCAACACTAAAGAGGAAAGAAGAGACATGTGGAGGTTCGTGGAAGCGTGACATGTAGAGTGGTGAATATTGTTGAACAAAAGACTTTTATAATAACTATAGTGTATGTTTTCAACACTAAAGAGGAAAGAAGAGACATGTGGAGGTTCGTGGAAGCGTGACATGTAGAGTGGTGAATATTGTTGAACAAAAGACTTTTATAATAACTATAGTGTATGTTTTCAACACTAAAGAGGAAAGAAGAGACATGTGGAGG